>CM060830.1:64337500-64600000 GCA_030762175.1 Metallyticus violacea
CTTGTAATTACAATTTTGCATATAAACATAATTAAATGCGTTTTATCTTAATGTAATACATGCCAGTCTAATTATATACATGTTAACCTATACAAAACCAAATCAATTTCAACCTAATTATATACACATCAACCCAAATAAATATGCTTCAATCTAATTAAATACATGTAAACCTAATTAAATGCACTTCAATATAATTTTAACAAAGTCAATTTAAACAAATACATGTAATCTAATTAAATACCTATGTATTTAAAACTAATTAAAACATGTCAACATAATTTAATACTTTTAACATAATTAAACAAATTACAGTCCAATTAAATACATGTCAACATAAGTTTATACATGTTAACATAATTAAATATATGTCAATAATTTAATGCATGTCAACCTAATTATAAACTTGTCAGCGTACCAACAGACCACTCAAAGTAATAAAATATATATCAACCAAATAAAATATATGCCAACCTATTTAATCCAACTTAATTAAATTCATTTCAATCTAACTAAATCAATGCCAACCGCAAAATTTGTTCTATAAATTACAGCATTTATCTGAGTTTCTCTTAAAATGTTTAATTGTTAGGCGATACAAATTGGTCTTTTACTTGCGGAAACCCCGAAAATATTTTCTTTATGCTCGTGATCACTGAAGTTGGAAATATGTGTAGCAGTTTTTGCGTGGCTTTCAGTAATCAGGTAAAAGCATGCATTTGGGTGCGAAAACTAACCTAGGTAATTATTTTATAGTGGGAAAAATACTTTCTTAGTGTCTTAAATTCAATAGGATTAGTAACAGGAGATTAAAAAAATAATAATGGGCGTGAAGAATGGTAAAAAGTTGCCCCATAACTTGTTTATTTGTTTTCATTGTTTTATTTTTGTTACACCTGAACAGTTTACTCTTGATTCAGCGATGGTTCATTTAGTGGTTTTATTAGTGTATAAAAGCCCAAGTATTAATACAGTTCAGTTGTTCTCAGTTGGCAATCTCTGCCTTATGTCGTAACACAATGCCAGAACGAGCCACAGTAACATGTGTAGGTTCGTTAGGTCAATGGATCGCCTTGTATATATTATTCTTAGTTTGTATACCAGAATTATAATCTATCTTTTTTGATCAGAATCGTTATTAAAATGCAACGTTATGAGACTAGTTGCATAAATTTACCATATAAATAATGTTATTAAATTGTTTTCATCACTAAATTCTGTCACCAAATAAATATTATATTAAGGAAATAAGGTGTTTATTGTGGAAAATGAAATCAAGAGCTAATTTATATTGCAGAATAAATATCTACAATAAAAATCTGATATACCTATTTGTTAACGTGAAAGTAAGTATATGAATAAGTTAATATTACCTACCAAATGAAATGGTGAAATTTCAGAATAGTGACCTGTTCTGAAGTTTCTGAAATACCCTAAATATATTTACTGCTCATCTAAATAATGCATCTGACCTATATATTCAAGATTTTTTCTGTTTAAATGACAATTCAGCATTTTTAACTTGAGCTAAACTTTCTAGCAGTAAATCCATCTGCACTAGCAATAATAATAATATTATAACATTAATATTAATTTTATTTTATTCACATCTTTTTTTAATTCGTTTTTAGTAGATGAAAAATTTTATATTTCTAGGCAATGATTGAATTATAAACTAGTATCACAATATACCCACTATTTTACTTTTTAAGCACATCACTACTTGATTAAATGACAACTATACAACATTTTGTAGCACAAAAACTTTCTGTTTGTGATATATTATTTTTGTAATTTCTAAAATAGCTGTTTATCACCAGTAAGCATTTATTGTATACAAAAGTATATGTTTACATATAATAAAGCTTAAGGACTATGTCAAAATTATAGCAACATTATATCGTGGTTAGTGTATTGTACATTTGGAGGTCATGAGATATAACAATTATTTTCAGTAGTATAAATTCTAAGAATTATTCAAAAGTCAACTAATTGCCAGCTAAGATATTATAGTTCGGATAACAGAGGGCAGTGGTGCAGATAAATTAAGTCGCCAAGTTTGGCGTAATATTTGCCTAAGTGTCGCAATGTCGGCCATGAACCCGGGCCGATAATATTATTTAGGGGATAACAGTCACTGGGATCGAACCCTAGCCGCCACGATAGAAAGCAATATGAATTATTAAAGAAACCGAAACTAAATGCAACGTTTTTGCCAGTAGTGTACCGGAAAACTAACAAAACAGACAATAGCACATGGCCCATTGGTTTCAAAATCCTTTAATTTTTGTTACGAGTTCTAATTGTTACATGAATATATGTATTGTTATAAAAAGACCTGATACTTGTATTTTCATTATTATTTCTAACGAATCAGTTTTAGATACATTTTGCGATTTTATTTAATTTGAATTGGTATTTATATTATATAAACAGTATAGACTCATTTTCTTCCTTGGTGTAAATCCCGTGGCATTCATATATACTACAAATGACTAAAACCACACGAAATTTAAAAAGTAAAACGTTTAAAGTGCATTACATATATGTGGCATTTTGGTAGCTTTATAATGAAGAGAAGCCAGTCAGATATGATGAAGTGATTGATAACCAAAAGATGACATGCAAACGAATGGTAATATGTTATAAAACTATTTGAATGAGCAATAGCGTTCTGAAGCAAAAGGGACTTTCCGTTATTTTGGGCACCCTTGTGTTCAATGACCCGTTAGTAGGGAGGTCAGACTCCAAAACGAGGCTCTGTCGGGTCCGGTCCTGTCTGCTGAAGGACATTCAAAGGTTACCATTTGGAATAACCAACAATAGGCTCGCTGATGTTAGCTCGTTCACCTTCTCGCGTTTAGGAGTGCATTAACACAGGCATCTGATGAAATCTGTTTAAGTTGAGGAATCCATGCTGAGATTCTGCATTAGTCCACTCTTTTTATCTTGTCGAGACTTCATCCAAATGCACGATTCGTCTCTGTGTCTCTGCTCTATTCTAATCTATTATTGCAGACAAGTATTAACAAAAACTGTAATCGTTTTATACAATTTTAATTCTATGAATATTATTTTTCTTGAACAACTTACGCAATATTTGCATCCTATATATTTTTAAAGTTGCTCGTCTCTAATTTACGAAATAAATGCACATTTTTCAATATTTGTCTTTTTATTGACGCGTATCCTTATGCAAAAATAATACATTCAAAATCATTTCATTGCATTAATATTAATAATTGCTAAAAATATAATGGCATATTATTTCTCATTAATTTTAAGCTGTAAATGAGAGGAATGATACTGCATTTCACTTACAAGCCGTGATGCATTGGGTATAATAGAGAAAATTCCATTCTGAGTTCTGATTCTAGGTTTTCTATACTTGCTATTTAGATAAACAAATGTATAGAATGATCTTTTGCACAAGTCAGGTAAGTTGTAACGAAAGGCACCAATCAATATTTGCTTTGTCTTCTTTGATAACTCTCAGAGAGGCAGGCGAGCCCCAGCTTACCTATTTCACTATCGAAAGATGTGTGTTGTTGCCAGGAAACTATGACGGTACATTTGAGTGTTCTACCTGATGCACATTCATGGCTTTTCTATTTTAAAGCTCCCTCCGGAACAAATAATCGCCTTCAATGTGACTCTCACTTACTTTACCTCAATAAATATGCACCGTAAATTTATATCATCTTTCGTTTATGAATACATTTAAGAACAAATGCTGTTAACAGTACTCTAACGCTTCATGGGCCCCATGCGTTAACTCCACCCCTTTTCTCAGGTCATCCATCCATCCAATTTTATACATGTTTAAAACACTTAATTCAGTTTCTACATCATATCGGATATTGTAACATAGAGACATTGAAAGTAATATATAGGGCGTTTAAATACACCACAATAATTTCAGAGATTATGGAGTCTTAGACTAGCAATTTCAGTTAGAGAATCTATGTCTTCCTGTTCACATTTCAAAGTTATGGATTTAAGTTTCTAAAGATTAGCAATCACAGAGAAAAGAAGCTTCTAATCAAAATTATCCACGATGTTATCGATTATGAATATTTGGAACAGTCTGTGTGATACTTCAAGTAAACCCGACACCATTGTTATCTAGTTCGAGTCCCGTTGCTTAATTTTATTTATTTATTTCATTTTATACTTTATTTACGAGCATAGGGCACCATTAAAAAACTTCCACTGAATCCGAATATGATATAATATAAAATGTTATTTTATGTTATTTATATCATATACATTGAATATTTTGGCTCTATATGATTTATGCCTTTAAAGGAATAAGAAAAGTTTTTAATAAAGGGGGTTGATTTGTCAAATATCATTGATTTAGGGTGATGACAATATTTTTGGGCTCAAAATATTTATAGCCTTGGTCACAAGGTCAAATGGGTAAGCTCTCTCTATTACACAGCCATGACAAGTTGCTGATTGCCGTGATTTCATATTAATCTGAGGAGATTTTATATAAAACTCTTAAAAACAATGATAAATATCTATTGAAAATTTGAATTTATTTGCTCACGAAGTATGTTACAGAACATTTAAAACGTTTTTCTCTCCATGCCAATATAGCCGACTTACCAGTTCTTACCACCATATTTTTTCATTATTTTTCCTCGTAGACCAAAGTTTCCCTGTTGTAAATTTCTTGTCTTAAGAACTTCTACAGTCTATGAATTTAATATCCTGTTACTCATTAGTTCCTGGTGTCTATAGAAAGTCTAAACGTTACGATTACATATGTTTAAATACACACTAATTAATTTCATTTCCAGGAAACTTTAGTTCATGTTTATTATGCTATATGTGACAAAACACTTACAGACCTCATTGAGGTTATATTCCTTCATAATGAGCAAATTTACGATCCCCTAATTGCTATAAATTTATTTTCTTAATACGGTATTTACTTTCAAAGCCAAGCATCATTAACGGGTTTGACAGCTGCAGTTTCTCTCCCCCCCCCCCCCCCTAAAATGCAGCATCACGGACAAGGAAATAATTTTGTCACTTCATTACAATGTATTCATATAAAAAAGCAAAGGTTTAATATGTGCATTTACATGACAGAAAGGTTTATAAATATGCGCATTTTACGAGAGTAGCTTACAGTAAATTTTCTTGTGGCTACAAGCATGAAATAGCAAAACATACGAATGTTGTATCTGTTATTTACATTAAAGTAAGGGTTGTTGCACCAGGAGGCCATTAAGCTTATTTTTCTCTTCCTGGTGTATGCGAGTACTTTAATACTTTCCATAATATTCTTCAGGGATTGTTCAGTAGTTATTGCCCATAGACAAGGAACTAATTTTATACTAAAGGTTTCGCGAAACAAAAATCCCTCGAAAAAAAAAATAACATCGATCCAAGTAGAATTCAAGGTTATTGCTCTCTATATGCATGCAGGTTGATTAAACAGATGGACTCAAAGAGAAGGTCCTAAAGTGTCAAATACAGCCGCTAGAGCTACATCTTTTTAAATCATCCTGTATATCTGGTTCTTATAGTTACAATTTTTTCCATTTGTTCCTTCTATTGTATAATATTTATTCACTATTCCCGTGTGCTCTACTTTCTCATATTAATAAGCCCTAGAGCATGTAAGCTTTATTTGCTTAATGTGTAAAGAAAAAATGGTTAACTATTTTAGGGCTTGTTCAGAGCACGCATTAAGCTTTTTAATTATATTCATTTATGCAAATACGAGTTTCGGTAGGTGCTGCAAATGGTCTGCAAATAATGAATGAACTCAACATTATTCATTTATCGTGATATTTTGCTATATCTTATATTCTTTCATTCTTTCTTCCATATCTCTCTCCAGGTAACCTACATATGTATTTTTTTAGTTTATACCATAAATTCGTCTTCATGTCTACGGACAAGAATGTATGTATGTATGTATGTATGTATGTATGTATGTATGTATGTATGTATGTATGTATGTATGTATGTATGTATGTATGTATGTATGTATGTATATGTATATGTATATATAAATTAACAGTAATTATACTACTATTAGAAAAGACATACTTGTCTTCTTGCCATAGAATGACTCCACGAGTCCGAAATATAGCGATCTCAAGTGTGTTTTTCTTAGTGTTTTATCCTTTTCTACTATTATAATTACTGTTAATTTGTTACATTGTTAATAGGGTTACTTTATTTTATGTATATATATATATATATTATTAATGGAGTAATAAAAACTTCTAAAAAGCATAAAGATTCATAAAAAAACACTCAGAGTGCAATATAAAAAGTTCACATAAAATTTCACACTAAAACCACACGGATATTTCGAGCTTGGCTCTTGGTCACGTGATGAGAAACTTGGTCATCACGTGACCAAGAGCCAAGCGCGAAATATCCGTGTGGTTTTAGTGTTCAATTTTACGGTTTTTAGTGTGAAATTTTATGTGAACTTTTTATATTGCATTCTGAGTGTTTTTATATATATATATATATGTATGTATATATAAACACCTGTGGATGCATCTATATATATATATATATATATATATATATATATACATCCCCGCTCTATAGTGGGGAATCGTACGCTGGGAACGGCGTTCCCCGAAATATTTGGGAGTTTTTTTCAGTTTTTGTGTATTTTTTTACTTGATAACATTTCCATATCAAATCAGATGTGAATCTAACAGAAAATGAAAAGGCCAATCGTAAGTAAAGGCTTCGCATATTGCTCCGTAGTGTCTTACTTTATGGAGGCCACTATGATAAAAGATAGCCCTCCGCTTCACTAATATTTTTTCCCAACTAAAGCCTTATATGCATACATTTTCTTGATTGGTTTTTATTCAATATTGTTTAATTATGTTCCTGCACTCTTTTAAGATGTTATATTAGGTGTGACAGGTCCTCATACCCACTTCATGCCCAAGCGTGAATCCATTTAGATAATTTAAATAGTAATATTTATTAAATATAATATATACTGTAACAACAAACAGGGATATTTCATGTATTACGAAAGTACATTCATGACTACCTGAACGTATAATTCTATGACAATAAGGAAACTTTTGCCTTTTGTAATCTTTTGTATTCTATTCTACTGATAATGGTTAGAGCAATGGGTCTCTCTATTGTGACAAAAGCTTGGTGTATACAGCTGTCCGAACAACAGATCCATTGTATCTTATTTGCTCGAGATGCTTCGAAATGAGTTAAAAGGTAGTAGGGGAACAAGTGTCGGCGATGGCAACATTACATTGTATGTTCATGAGCTCGCCAATAAGGAGTCAAAAAGGTGATGGATTTAAAGTAAGCGATTTTGGGAGCTCAAGAGCCCACCAATAGTATTTAAATATTTTAAAGGCTCAGGAGTACGTATGCGCTATGAAGTGACCCCTGTGAGCTCTTGCGACCACGTGCCCACCTTTTGAATTTCGTAAATAAGAGGAAAAAACTTTTCAAAAGCACGCTTTGATTACCTACTTCGCTTTACTAGAGACAGTGGACAAGAGGCACAAGACGGAATTTCAAGCAGCATATGTAGCTCACATCATATATCATAGAGATAACGAACCAGGTGGCGATAACAAGGTGTCACATGATTAAACATCTCAAAGCATTCAATTGAGCAAATTGTGTGATTTGAACCTCCTTCTTCCATTTCCCTCCTCCTTTGACCATTAAGGCATGAAAGGGACTTCGGGACCCTGCACGACCCGAAGTATGAAGTGGGGCCCTCGGGTACATCCAAAAACATCAACATCCGCATTAAAAATAACCGCTTCATAGGAAATCTCACAAACTCATTTTATCGAAGCACTCACAAATTATTCGCCAGAATTGTAAATGGTGGGACTTTATTTCAAATCTAATGACACATAAAATTATTATATCTAATATTTTAATTATACTTGAAATATTTTCAAACCATATTTATATGTTGTTATGACTACTGTATACAAATACGATCATAGGTATGCATAACTAACCACAATTGAATGAGAGTACAATCAGATAACGAAATCTTTTTTTATCTATTCAATTAAATGTAAATAGATAAAATATAATTAAATGTTCAATTATGAAAGCTATTCCATAATAGTACCTGACTATGATCAAATTAATATTGATTTATTATTACTCAGTAATATTTCTCTTTAATTACGTGTATGTATGTATGTATGTATGTATGTATGTATGTATGTATGTATGTATGTATGTATGTATGTATGTATGTATGTATGTATGTATGTATGTATGTATGTATATTTGGAGGGTGCTAAAAATGTATACACACTTCAAGCAAAGAAAAACAACTGTGATAACATAACAAAACTGAATTCACACAAACAGAAAATGATGAGCACTAATCATCTTAGGCTTTTACAATTTCTTATGCAAAAGTCTTGGGATGAAAACTTTCAACTTTGCTGTTTTAATAAAACGACGTAATTCCAGCCGAACGTGCACATTGCTTTGTACATTTCTGCGATGAGTGCTTAAAACGTTCCAAAATCATAGCCGAGGACGCGGGGTTTGTTGCTGTGCCAAGTCTCCCAGATCTGGCCTTGTGAACATTGCATTTAGTATAATGAGTCTTAAATTTTGTCTCGAATGCGTGCAATTGTTACTCGCGTTGGTGGTTCTGTTTCGTACATACGTCTCCATTGCCTTTGAACTTCAAGAACTTTCTCGGTTTTCCGATACCACTTCAAAGTTTCTTTCCGCTGTTCAAACGATAATCTTGGCTCCAGTTTCAACACTAGCATAACGTAATGTGAGTCACATCTGTTTACAGAACATCATACGATAATCTTAGCTTCATTTGTTTATTGTTGATTTACCTGTCATATAGCAACGCTATCATAATGTATGTGAGTCACGCTTGTTTACAGAGCATCATATTACACATTACTATTGCTTTTCGGCTTAACAGTTATCTACTATGAAAGTTTCTATACAGTTATCTTTTATGTTTAATAAAAATTAATTTGAACAATCTTTTGTTTTATTTCTTTAAAATATAGTCAATCGGGACAAAAAAATAAATTTCTTGTAAAAACAAAAAGTGTGCACTATGCAACAAATGAGTACATTTTGATTTTTGAGAAAAGGATAATTTATGAGTACCCTCCCCCACAATAAAGCACTGCATACATCCACGTGTATGCGGAGAAACGAAGATGTTCTTGTGGTATAAACTAAAAGAATAAAATAAAATAAAATAAAATAGAGCAAAATATCGAGATAAATAAAATTGTTGAATCCATTCATGTTTGCAGACCATTTGCAGCACATGCAGAAACTCATATTTGCATAAATAAAAGTAATTAAAAAGCTTGATGCGTGCCCTGAATAAGCCCTAAAATAGTTAGCCATTTTTTCTTTACACATTAGACAAATAAAGTCTACATTCTCTAGGGCTTATTAATATGGGAAAGTAGAGCACACTTGAATAGTGAATAAATATTATACAACAGTAGGAACAACTGGATAAAATTGTAACTATAAGAATCAGTTATACAGAGTGTTTGAAAAAGATATATTTCCAGAACTATACAACGTATACAAATGATGTACTTAACATTTAAAAGTGGAGGTCGCAAAGTTTCAAATTCCATCGTA
Source organism: Metallyticus violacea (assembly GCA_030762175.1). NCBI lineage: Eukaryota > Metazoa > Arthropoda > Insecta > Mantodea > Metallyticidae > Metallyticus > Metallyticus violacea. The sequence continues at coordinate 64,347,143 of CM060830.1, forward strand.
AAGCGCTTATCTGGCGCCAAGACGTACAATAGTGCCAATGAAAAGTAAACGTTTTTGCATTCGTGAGTTCATATAAATCCAGTAGGCGATTCGTTAGAGGTTTAATGTTGAAACGACGGCGAAACCGACGCTGCAGCAGCTGATTCAGTTTTGATAAACACACAAATTAAAAAAACAATCAAGAGTTTTGTGGTATGTAACAAATTTTCATGTCGCTCAGCGTGACCTTACTTTATGGAAGCTACTATAATAAAGGTTAGCCCCTCCCCGGTCAATATTTTTGGCAACTAAAGCACTGAAGTGTATTTTGATTTGTTAGCAAAAGCTTATTTATGAAAGAATTCTATGTTGTATTGGATTATCGTCTAATTAACATTTACAAGTGAAAGTCCTTAAGTGTGAAAAACAACCACTAGAGCTCTTGTCTTGCAACAACGTCAACAGTCAGTCTCTTTGTGCTTGCCATTTTGCTCACATCATTAACTGGTTTGAGAGACGGGGTTCCCTCCCTTCCCCTTAAAATGTAACATCACGGACAAGGGAATAATTTTGTCACTTCATTGTGAAATAATTCTATGTTGTATTGGACTAGAGCCAGTTTCTTATACAGCCGTAAAAGGATTGTAAAAGGGCATTAAGTATCCAATTATCGTATGAGTGATATGGCGAAGAAGACCTCGCGGCCAACAAGCCATCCCTCATGGCCATTCGGTGACATAAGAGTCGGTAATAGGAATATTAGACGGTCTACACATTTCTAATGCACTTTAAAAATATATGTACTTACTCTTATCACGTAAAGGGGTGATGGAACTGCCTGCTTTCATTTTTCACACATGAGACAATTATTGTCTAGCATCGATCCCAGGATTATTTTTAATATTGTATATTAATATTATAAATAATATTAATAAATAATATACTCACCCAAAGGGTCATAGAATATGGTTTACACATGTCGTTACAAGTATAAGAAAGAAGATAAAATATCATTGAAAGGGAAGGTTTCCCCGAGAAGGCACGCAATGTAATCTTTTTGGCTAAGAGGGTCTCTTTGTAATGTTACTTCAGGTCAACTAGAGTTGAAAAATAACCGGATATTGAAACGTGATCCCAAGAATTTGGAAAGGACAAGTAATTCTTTTGTTAACAGTGTAGGGAAAACTCAAGCAATAAATATCCAAATGGAATCATAAAACCTCTGTTACGGCTCCCTTTTAAAATATTATTCATGTCAAGAGTCTAAAACTTGAGATTTTTTTGTGGGTGAACCCGAATAAAATCTTAGAAGATAGCCTGTAAGAATTAAACGCTAATAAATTAGCATTAAAAGCCCACCAATAGGAAGATAAGTGTAGGAAGAGCAATCGCGTGGCATTTAGAAAGCCATGCTGAATATATTTATAGCGCTTAGGCCGACGGACAGGCGAAGAAGTTGCAATGGGCATATCACTTATTACTAGTTACTTATTTGTTATTTGTTTGTCACTTGATGCTGAAGTGGAAAGGAGAAGTGTTAAAAAAAAGCAAAAGTATTTAAAAATTGCGAAAACTGGAACTGTGAGTGTTATATTTTGTTTCTTTATCATTTCCTTTCCCTGTGATAGTGCATCACAAAAACGTTCAGCTAATAAACTGAGCTTGTAGCCGAGGAAGAAACATTATTATATTGCGGTACACTGAATGGAGGTTCGACCAATCATCCCTGAGATACCAACCCATTTATAAAATTCGATCACCTCCTTATCCACAGCGATTCCAAACCCAATAACAAACTATAAAAATAAATAAATAAATGTACAAAAATACTGCACACACATTTTGTAGTATCTGCTTATGGTATTATCCTTTACGATTGTTAATTCTCCCTTAGAAATTAAATTGATCCCTTCACAATGTCATTCTTTAATTCATCTAAACATGGATACTAATCACATGACAACTTGGAACTCCATCACCTGGGAATTTCTCTTCAAACATGTCCTGAGAACACAGGATTCGGTACGGACTTAAAAAACGTAAATACACTAGCTGAGGATAGAATAATTTGACCATTTGCCATTTAGGATACTTACCAAACTTCAGGATTAATCACATGTTTCTTTCATTGTTCAAACACAATGTATTTAGATTCAACGTAGCAGTTCGATTAATCCGCCCGCCCGCCTACAGCTCGGCGGCCTTGAGCAGTGGTATGTAGGTTGATGGGCCCAAACATTTGCCTTTAGATAAATCAAGAATAAAATATTCTTCTAAATGTATTGCTTCGTTTTTGTTATAGTTATGCAGAATCTTAAAATGCCAAAAGTATAAGCTGTTCTGTTATTTTATTAATAAAAATCTATAAAGAAATTAAATCTGAAATTCAATTCACAATTTATTCCATTTCTAGCCATTCATCCGGTCATTCCTGAAAGTAAGTCCCAATACATAGTGTTAGTCAAATATATATCTTTATATTTTTACAATGTAATTGCACAGCAACTATGATAATTTTCACTAATTTTAAGGACACTCAATAACTTTGGGCTACCTTGGTAGCATTGTTGCACATTCTCCACTTCGACTGCAACTGTTATCATGTCACAAATTTGATTCCCTCTTGCGCATTACAACCATAATCCTTAAATTGTAAATACCATGTATGAAAATAGTTATCTGTCATTCCTCTTTACTGTTCGAAATCCACATTAAATTGTGAGTATGGACTTAGTCGCTTAGAATTTCGGCACACAAAATGCATCCTGCGCTGCTGTCGCCGTAATTTTCATCCAGGTGGTGAATTATTATAACTACGTTTATTCAAGGCAATATAAATACAACTTTCCAAAGTTTCCTCTTGTTACTGTATAAAGTACCGTTTAAAATAAGTTAATGTTTACAACATATGGTGTTTTAAAACTTCGAAGAGGTTTTTACTAGCTTGTAACTGTTAATTTTTTTTTCTTTTCCCATAGACATTAAACCGCTAAGTTAATAACTTTCTCTTTATTTGCAAAAAATATTTAAGTTTGAAATTATTCATATCTTATTCATTATTGCAATATTTCTGTTTAGCCTTTCTGTGTTTTTGGGGAACAGATTTTGCTAATTGATTTTTATTTCGCATTCCTCTTTCTCGCTTGGTAAGCTCCTATATTTATCTCTTAGTTCAGTTGATATGATTAATGTTGTAAGTTTTATGGATATTATATACATTGCTTTACCGGTTTCCTTTCCCCTACTAGTTTCATTATATGTTATTTTTACTTTCCTTCGTTGCTTCATTTATAGTTAAAACTGGCATATTTTTGGCACATTGTACCTGTATTTCGAAAAGACACACGATAAAATTGCAACATAAAAACGAAAGTTAACGCATAGCCCTGGGATTCGGTACAATATCTCCTTACGAACACCACCGGCAGTAAATCTCTCAAAGCAAGGGTATAAATTTTTATGTAGTCTCTTTGCTGGAATATTTACTGTAACATCCTACACCCACATGAATGCATGACTACAAATATTCTTCCGCTCGCGTGGGTGTGGTCACATATGGTTCAGATGTCAAACCCTGCCCTAGGAAGTGTTTTATGACTATCCGTAATGAACTGATATCTTTAGGAGGTAGTCAACCATCATTACGCGGACCAAGGTTCCAACATCTCAACCACCTATAGCTTGCAATAACTTATGTTAAAAGCTGAGGAGAATTTTAATTTTGCTCAGTTATTTTGACGAGTAGACAGTAGCTTTACACATCTGTTGAAATTGCTCGGGTCATGTTACTTGTACTAGCAGAACAAAGAATATTTCGGGATCAGATCAGAGAGATTTATCAGCATTTTTTCCCACCAAGGATTTTCATTCTGTTATTTATTCAGTAACTATGTGCACTTCCATTCTGTAGAAGCATTCTATGCGTTTAATTGTATTTTGTCAAATATTTAATTAATCTCTCAAATATACAATGCATGATTTATCTTACACCCTGAATATTGAATATTATTTTTATTACCAAGAACACGATTCACTGCCTTAAAATAAGAGTATAGAAAATGGGTACTAATAGGAAAATTACATAGAATATTATGTGAATTTTTAAAGTTTTTTACGTCGTATTTTATTTAAAAAATTAAGATAATTTTATAAAATCTTTTATAAAATATCGTTTTCGCATTGGGCAAAGTAAAAATCTACATTTATCTCAGAAACATAAGTAATTAATTACAATACAATTATTTAAAAATATTTCAATTTTTAAAACTGTGTATGCGCATGATTCAAAAAGTAAGTTGCATTGATTATTTCAATTAATAAAGGTTTAATTATCAAGGCATGCCACATTATTTTTCGACATTATCACCCCAGTCTCTGTAATCACTTATCCGCACGTTTCACTTATTTTGCGATTCCCTTGCAATAAAAAACCTATCCTGATGATCTGGACGGTGGAATGAGCGAGATATTTGTGCAGGATTTCTGACACCTGCGGAGAATGTATGTATAGAAACCCTTCTATCTCACTTCCCTATGTCTTCTACGAGAGCAATGTTTTCATCTGTGAACGCCCTGTGTATCCCTTGTATTTTAAGGATGTTTTCCCTCAACTAAAATTTGCAAACCAGTTGTAGACTTTAGTACAGGAATGAGCAGTATGTATCATTTTTCCAGGCATTTTTTTTCTCGGATATCGCACGAAATGTTCTTGGTCCACTTCCATCTTAGAACCTTGGACGGCGAGCGCGAGACTATAATTAACATTTTGTTGCTGCTGCAACAATAGGTGCGGCGCGCTAACTTTCGTTACGTTTACTATTTCTATGTATATATTTATTTCTCATGTATCAGAATACAACATTATATAACAAAATAAACACAACTAAAAAGTCATTAATTTTAAATATAACAATTATGAGCAATGCCTTTGGCAATTACAGAAGACACTATATCAGAACAAATTTATTCCAATTTCATTCAATCCGCCCCCTAGTTCCCGGTTCATCAGCAGTTACCTACTGGAATATCTAAACGAGACCCGCTCTTTCCAGCCCTTCCAACAAGAAACGTATAACTCTCATAATTTATTAAAATTCTATAAATTAAATAAACACTAACTATCCTTAGTTACATCTGTAATAAGATATATTTATGACTATAATTACGTAATTTAAGTTGTTAGGGTCAAATTTATACATCAAAAGTGGTGCAAGGGCAGGGCTAATTTTATCCCCAGATATACAGAGGGTGTCAAAAAATGTATACACACTTCAAGAAAAGAAAAAAAATTGTGTTAACATAACAAATCTAAATTCACACAAACAGAAAATGATGAGCACTAACCATCTTAGACTTTTACAACTACAGCAGTTGCTCAAAATGCCCACCATCGGCGTCGATATATTTCTAAGTATGTTGAACTACTGATTAAGCAACGTTTGTGAAAATGCCCTCAGCGATTGCAGCACATGCGTTTCAATTTCTTCCTGAAGTGCTGCCAGGGTAGTTGATTTTCTACGGTATACATCATCCTTAAGAGTTCCCAATAGGTAGAAGTTCAACGGAGTTAGATCCGAAGAACGCGGTGGAAACTCAATCGGACCTCTTCGTCCTATCCAGTGCCTTGGAAGATTGTCATCAAGGTAGGCACGCACATCTCGGTGTTAATGTGATGGAGCACATTAGTTGGAAGTAAAATTCCTCATTTCTATACAGTATATGAATGTCGGGTAAGACGAATGTGCGTATCATGTTCAGGTACACTGGGCCAGTTACTGTTCTTTAAAAAGGAATGGTCCAATTAGACTCTAGATGACAACCCACATCAAACATTAATTCCAGGTAAATTAATAGTCCTTTCCAAAATAACAACTGGATTGTTTCCACACCAGTAGATACAGTTATGCCGGTTAAAATTCCGTTTAATTTAAATTGTGTCTCATCGGACCAAACAACTTTCCCTACGTAGGCCTCATGCTCTTTCTCCATGTTCCGAAACCACTCATAGTACTGCACATTCCGACCAGCGTTATCTTCATTTAATGCATGTAAAAGTCTTGGGATGAAAACTTTCAACTTTCCTGTTTTAATAATACAAAGAACGCTGGTTCTGCTAATCCCAGTCTCACCTGCTCATTGCTTTGTACATTTTTGCGGTGAGTGCTTTAAACGTTCCAAAACCATAGCCGAGGCCGCGGGGCTTTTGATGTGAGAGATCTTCCAGATCCGCTTTTGTGAACATGAATTTCAAATTTGTCTCGAATGCGTTACTCGCGTTGGCGGTTCTGTTCTGTACACACGTCTCCATTGCCTTTGAACTTCAATAACATTCTCGGTTTTCAATACCACTTCAAATTTCCTTCCCGCTGTTCAAACGATAAACTTGGCTCCATTTTGTTGTAGCAACGCTAGCATAACGTAATGTGAACCAATCTATTTACAGAACATCATACGATAATTTGGCTTCATTTGTTCATTGTTAATTTACCTGTCACGTAGCAACGCTATTATAATGTATGCGAGTCACATCTGTTTACAGAACATTATACTACACATTACTGTTGTTTTTCGGTCCAACTTTAAAGTATATTAAATAGATAGCTGCTGTGAAAACGTGTATCATTTTTAGGCCCCTCTGTATAAACTCTTTCTCTACCTTTGTCCATTATCTGAAATGGAATATGTTTCATATTCCAGGTCAACTTCCACTCAAAAAGATTATAAATATTGTAATTGAATTTCTTTTTGAATTTCTTTTCCTGTTATCCATAGCTACCAAATATTAATCATATAGAAATGTACAAAAATTATAAATAAAAAATAGTGTACCATGTTTCGAATTTATGGTTATTGTTTGTTAGTGTCAATTTCATAAAAAAGCATGAAATTATTTCTAAATTTTATAAATGATTTTGGTACTCTATCAACCCGACCTACTCTGTACATGTCAGAGTTTGCAACTTTTGGGGAAAGGCTTCAAGTTCTTTTGAAGCTGTTTCTTCGATATCCGTTGACTCGCCCCAGATTTTTCCTCTTCTTCTTTTTCCCTACCATTGTATCCTTCTTCATGCCTTGCAAAGCAGCCACGTGACTTTCATGATAAATGAATCAAGAATAGAAATGCAAGGTAATTTGCTGTCAGAACTGGCAATTCGTTCGATACTTACGAATCTTCTAACTTACAAAGTTAAATTTGATTGTGAAAACTGTTTGAGATTTTCTTTAACTTTTTCCTTGAGGTAGAACACGCAGAACAAGAGAAAGGAAATGAAGTGAAATAACAAAGTGGAACTGCAAGTTGGATGTTGCCTTTTTTCCCTTGCATTCCTGGCGTACTTATTTACACAAACAGAAAGGGCGTGGCTAGGGGGAAAAAATTAAAACGGTTTGTTAAAATAAAAAAAATACAAGTAAAAAGGCTAACTTTTTTTCTGTTACAATTGTATGGCTTTGTGGAAGGGAGAAAAGTATAATAGGAATGAAACGCTAGATGACGCGGGGAGCTGTTGTCTGCTCTCCTTCTGAGTATCAACAAAAACAGAAGAGGACAAGTACTGCGATCACAAAATGCTAGAAGTTCGAATGCTGTTTTCCAAGAAATCAGCACATGTTTTTCGCTTTGCACACAATTGATGTCTAATCTTAATTTGTAACTGAGTTCTTCTTCTTCTATATTTCATTTCAAATGCTTAAACTATAAATGTTTGCGGAATAAGTAAAGATGTATTTCATTCCTTCGTCTTTCATAGATTTAGTTCTATATTTTTCTTGTTTCTTCCTATGCCTAGTGTACAACTTCAGATATTAGCTTTTACAGCATTACTATAAAATGTTTTAAAGTTAACAGAAGCCCCCATTTTGTAATGCTACTAATAGAATAATTTTGTTAAAAAGATAGAAAAATGCTCTCTGCCAGACAGAGAGAGAAAGACCACAAACAAAGCATTTTATTAATTTGCAAAAATAGAAACGTTTTTAGCAGTCTTTAGACATATTCAGATGCCATTTACATATATGAGTACTTGGTGAAGGTGCAATATTGTCATGAAACTAGAACACTGAAAATATATTTATGCAAGATTGTGCTCCTCCCCATCCATATAATTAACCCGGGAAACAGTATTTTTGATGAACATGCTATTGTTTTTTTATAACACTTTCCGAAAGATTGAAGGATGTATTTACAGATTCGCCTAAGCCAAACTTATCTCAGTTGTTTAAATAAATTAACCTCACCTTAGGTCCGACTAAAATTACAAATATCTAAACGCGATAATTACCGCAGGATTGACTTAAGTCATCGACTACCTAATTTAATATTATGCGGTGCTGAAACTTACTTCTGCGCATGCTCACACTCGCATACCAACTCTCTTGTTTTATTTTGTTTTGATTACAAACATGGAACACTGTTAAATGAAATATTCCTGTAATGAGATAGACAGAAAAATAAATTTCTATCTATGATACAAAAGAGGATGGCAGTGATAAAGGTTAAAAAGTATATTCAAGTATTCAGCAGAAGGAAGAAGTGTAGTAATCTATAAAAGAAATAAATAATTCTATTCTCTATTATGTCTTCTTCTTCTCCTCATTTTGCACTACAATCCGGTGTGAGCCTTGCCCTGCCGCAGTGACCTCTGCATCCGCTACCTTCGTCTTACGATGTCATTGATAGAGAGCAGTATTGCAGAGGGGCATTTCATTAACATGCTGGCAACCTGCAAGTCATGCGACTTTCATAATCGAAGAACGCCACTTCTCCATCAGGTAGCTTCCCAATGGTCCCCACTAGGCTGAATGAAGTTCCAGACCTCCCTAACTTAGAAAAAATTCCTAAGCAGGTACCAGGAATGGACCCAGGCCTCCCGATCAGCGACCCTAACAACTAGATCCTGGAGAGGAGATTTATACATAAAATTGCGTATGTATAAATAATACACACACATATATAAATATATATAGAATGCCTTAAAATAGTCTAATGTTTTCATAGTGTTTACATATATTTTTCATACTGTGTACGTATATGCAAAAGAAAATTTAATATGTATAGGTAGCTTTAACCTTATTTCTTCTGGCATAACAGTCTACGTAGCTTACATAGCTCATTATAGTTCAGTATAAGATGACATAATAACACGAATCTTAACCTGCATATAGCTCAGAATCGGGTTAACAAAATTATGTAAGCTTGTCGTGTAACAGAAATTAGAATAGCACATTTCGCACCATATTGACTTTTCAATGTAGTATCAGAGGAGGATATGGCAGACTGGTTAATTTAAAATTGTATTGCAAAGTTTTGCATCCTTATGTGCACAGGTAATAACAATAACATGTAAAAAACATAGATTTGTTATTATACAACTTTGCTGATGCCTTAACTGACGCAATCGGCAGTTTTATCTTGACATAAACTCCGAACCTAATAACGAATGAATGAAATGAATGAATAAATGAATGAATGGGTGTATTTTATTCAAATTAACATACATACTAATAACTTTGCAACCTTCGCCAACTTTGAAATATATTAAATATACACTGTTTGTAAACATTTTGGCACCCTCGGTATATACACATACAAGAATCGGGTCCACTTTAAAATTAATCACCATGATATCAGTCGCAACGGGTGCCTATTATTGAATAAACACAAATATATTACATCTGCATCACTAAAATATGGAACGAATTTTTGGTCTAATTTCCAAAAAATTGGGATATTACATAAATTTATTTCCATTAAAAGACATGTACATAGTATCCTCCTTATTTTCCCCTTCCTCCCCTTCCTGGAACTAAGATTCTAGACATTAATTTACATTAGTCTGGGGCATGGAAGGATACTTTCAGTACTTGAGCCGTGTTCACAGCTGGCTCTTTGTGCCTAAGGCCCCAATATGGCATCTCCGGGAGGAACGTATAAGGTGAGGCAGATACCAGATGACAGGATCTACGGGCGTGACTGCGCGGACGTAAATGAGGCCCCTAACATGAATTTATCCTTAGAGTTCGAGGGAACTTGGGGCTCCTTGGAATCTTCCGATGAATTTCAGTCCCTGATAACTTTCCGACGAGATAAATCGCTGCTCTTATTTCTCCTTGGTGCACACTGCTATTGGAACTGTCGTGTTTACAACAGCAAGGAAAAGGAAGCGATCAAAGTCAAACTTTGATCACGTACCAACCCTATGCATGTATGGGCAAAATGAAATGTGACAATCCTAAAAATGTGTTATGGAGAAAGTGCTGATACTTTTTGACTCTTCCTCATAGCTACCACACTAGATATCTCCCTTACAAGACTTCGACTGGAATAATATCCTGCATTTTGACCAAATTGGCTCTCTATTTTACTTTTTTTTTTTTAAATAGACCTGGAAAGTTAAAAAATATCAACTGACTGCCCAGAAAGTTGCAGCTATACGATGATACTGGACGTGGTTACGAAAATAATAACAAATTTGCTTTTATCTAGTTTAAAGCGCAGAGATGGTGGGAAAAAAATTATTGTTTAAAATCAGTCACAAAGTTTTGCCATGGATCTTCCGCCGTAATAGAAGAATGAGTTTCCCAAAATTGATTTTGACTTTCAGCTACACATATAAATAGCAAGAGGTTGAAACACACCCTCTGGAACAATTCTTTGAGCGCTTGACAGGGCCTGCGATGTTTGTCAAACATTATCTCTACATTTGTAAATATCTCGAGAACTGCTTTGAAGGAATTTGATAATCAGACGGAACCTTTAGGCTACTAAGTCAGCAATGGTGAAATTTGCTGTTTATGTTTGTCCCGCATGCATTTTTCCTCCAAATGATGTCCCTAAATTTGACTCTCTATGACCTAAGCGTATTGACTTTAAAAAGAAGAGATTTCTGAGTGCATGTGGCAGGCAGTCATGAAGACTTCAAATAGAGCATTGCAGATATTTTAGAAATGTATTATAATGCTGCTAGTTCATATTTTACTTTGTATAATAGATAATTTCTGGATAATTTATATAGAAATGAAGTTAGAGTAGAAAAGTATGATAATGGTGACGATTTAGAATTTGACTAAGCGTTTTTGGGGAATACCTTTCATAATTATCACTAGGTTCGTACAGAACTGAATCTAGATAAAGCTTGGATGTGAATGCGAGCTTGTTCTTTGTAAGGAACATAGCAAGAGTCCACTCTTAGACTAATTGGGAGATGGATTCAGAAAGTTTTTGATCGGTCAATAGTAATCTACCAAATTGAATCATACATTAGGTTATAAAAACTGAAGCACATATCCCTTTTGGTATCTAAAGTACTTAGTGGTTATGTAAAAGTCAGAAAGCAGAAGAATAAAGAAAGCTGAATCTCTTTTGGTGACAACATTCACTTCATCATTGTGGTCAAGGGTCTAGTCGCAAGAAAGCTCTCTCTGAGTTGTGAAAATTCTCTTTATAATCAATTCTCTTTATTGGACAAGTTGAAATTACAACTTATCTGGAGCTGTTGGCTTGTAAGATAAATTGGCACTCGGGCCGCTTGTTTCATGTTCGAGTGTCATGTAATTTTCCTCTCGAACGAGCTCCGTTGGTCACCGACAGATGACCCGTGCTCTCCAATTTATCAAAGTCATCGCCGTGATATTGCAGGCATTTCTTTCTCGACCTCCTCCTTTCTGGCCACCGCATGCAATTGTCACTAAATTGGTTTATGTTGGCACTGAGTGCGCGATTCAGTCAGATCCTACGGGACAGGCGCTATACCTGTATTTTCCAGAAACTGTAGACCATGTTAAAACTACTGCTTTTCCCAATTTCCCTTATTTTACTTAATTCCTTTTACTTCTGCCATTCCCCATCTTCTTATTTATATTTTACACTTCTCTTTTCTGTCATTTATTCCTCTCCTTTGTTTATCATAATCATCAATAGGGTTCTGTGTACTCTAGTGCTATACTTGTGTATTCAGAATTTGTGTTACAATATCCCTGCCCCATTTGTGGGTATAATATGCAGAGTCCACAAAAATACATCCCAAGAATCATAAGATAAACATATTGGAAATACATAAGCAACAACTATAAACCTAGATCCTAATTTAAAATTTTCACTTTGTGTCAAATCGTGTAAGTAGTTTTTCCCCCCCTAAAGGTGATTTGTTTGACCCGAGTAATTTTACCCAAAGAGACGAATATTTATTAACCTTCTTGATAATTTTTGTTACGGTATCGAAAGGGATATTTAGTGCTACCATAAACAACTGAAGATAAGACAGGAACTAGAAACAATAGGACGGACTCCATTTTGATGACAGACCAGGGATATAGAAAGAGCGCATGGAGGAGGTTTAGGAGTCTTTTGAGGGATAGGATAGGACAGAGGCTCCCGTGGCTCAGACTAGAGGCGTGGCTGATGATTAAGATCACATAGAAATGTGAGTGGAGAATTTTCCCCATCTGTGAGGAGGGGAATCTTGAACACGTGTTCTAGCTTAATGTAAAGGTATGGAAGAATGGAGGGAAAAGTACTTACCACGTTTCCTTACGAGATCGAGCAAAGGGAATTGGTCATTTCTGGTGTAAGTGAGTGTGAAAAGGCTGATAACTGGGGGGGGGGGTAGGAGGGAACAAATTAATTGAATACACAGTTAAGCATTATTCATAATGGGATTTGTTTCTATTTTTATATACATTTTTATTTTTTTCAAAGATTCTTCTTATTATCATTTTATTTTATTTTTATTTGTTTATTTAATTTAATTTATTGTTGAATATACAGGCTTATCCGTTTGGGCATGGATAATATTAAAATTATTATTAAAGCTAATTTAAAGTAGGAGAACTTTCTTGCTGATAATATTTTGCTTAAAAAATGGGAGATGCCGTACATGGCAAGAAGAAAATCAATGCGTAATGACAAATGAAAATCGTAGATGACTGAAATGGCTATCATAAATGAACATTAATCGCAATGCGTTCTTTGTATGCTAAATTTGACAGTATTAAACAAGTTCAAGGATAATTTCGAAGTGAATGTGGTGTGCATAATGTACCTAAATTTCATAATGTTGTAATATCGAACATTTGTGGAAACATTTGTAGTTCTGTGTAAAAAAAAATGCAGGAGGTCGCAGGCGAAACCCAGTACGAGAAGCAGCTATCTCTGCAGACATGACAACAGAGATGAATGTACTATCAGCGTATTGTTCGAAAGTACCTGACACTGTACCCATATCACTAACAACGTCTACAAGTCTTACGCGATGAGGGTCATTAAGCTCGTTTCAATTTTGTATCCATGATGGGCCAACGGATTAAAGATGATGACGGATTCTTAAACAAATGGCTATTTACAGAATGTCAGCGGGGAGTAAACACTCACAACTGCATTGTTTGAACAAGGGAAAATCCACACGTCTCCTACGAGCTTGAAAGATCAAGTCCAATAGCTAACGCGTGGAGTGAGCCGCAATAAAGTGCATGGACTGAATTGCGTCACCGTTATGAGTTATGCAGAGCACACCATGGGGGTCATGTAGCATTCTGAGAAATCTTCCATCTTTCAATGTTGTATATACCAAGTTTCAAAATATAAATTTAAGTCGTAAATGTTTTACAGTGGTTTCATTTTATCCATACCTAAACGGATCACCCTGTATGTATGATTGCTAAACTAATATATTGCATTAAATATACAGGCCTAATGTATTATAAAAGCATGTACAGTCCGTTGGATTTGTCCGTTTGTTGAAGATGTGTTGCATCTTCTACTACTACCACTACTACAGATTGTTCATAAATGAATCACATCTTTTGATGTAATTCTTGTTAAGGTGTATATTGGAATTCTGGCTCGATCATTAACTGGTGATTTATTTGCTGGTTTTATATGTTTGCATCAAAAGGATATTAAATCTTCAATAGCTCATTCTTCTGTCGGCCATATAGGGGCTAGGTATGGGGGTTTAATCCATCATGTAAGATTTTAAGGTGGACCAGACCTAATTATTAAATTTTCCATTTACTACTAGTACCATCTACCCAAATTCACAACATCGACACGGTACGATAAGGAAAGATAACAGTAATGGCCATAAAATCAGCAAATAGCGGACGCTATCGGTTTAACAGCTATTTACATTTTATTCTCCTGCATCCTTCTACATGTTCATCTTCCCTTTTGAAATAAATAAACAAATAAATCTAAGAAATGTAGAAAAACACAATGTACAGTCTTCAAACGATACCTTTTTGGAATTATACTGTCCTCATAACTAAGAACTAAGCAAATTAATTTTGACATACATGATACTATAGCTGCTCGTAACGCCATTATGAAGTTATAGTGCAAGCAATAAATACTTTTTTACTAATAAGTAAAATAACATTATCTTGCTCTGTAATAAATTAATTAATATACGAGGTGGTGTCAACAACTTCCCGAACTGGTTTTATAGCGCACCAACACACGACAGTACAGGGTTGCGCTCGCAACTCTGGGGAGCTGTGGCCTTGCACTACGACTAGCACTAGCAAAGTACATCATTATATTCACATTGGGAGTCGCACAATAGGTATTTTTGTCATCACTTGCGAGTAGCCAGCCATTTCGTCATGGGCAGCATGTTGGAACAAAGAGTTAAAGTGAAATTGTGCGTTAAACTTAGGAAATCAACCACAAATATATTAAACATGCTTCGACAAGCTTACGGCGATGATGTACGAGCGCTTCAAAAGTGGAAGCAAATTCCTGCAAGACGATGAGCATCACGCGCAAAAAATGTTTAAATATCAGGGAAATTGTTCGTGAGGATCATGAGCGAACAATCAACGATATTGCTGATATGTTTGGGTGTCGTTTGGGTCAGTGCACACCAACGTTGGTGTTTCAACGCCTTGGCGAGATAAAGCGTGAATTGCAGAATGTTTTACCCGTATTTGCCTTTCCAATCTCGTTCCAAAAGTGGCAGAAACGCTGGGACCGGCATATTGCTGCCCAAGGGAGACTTTTTCGAATGATATGGAAATAAAAATAGTAAATTGTGTATTTTGTTAGCAATAGAACCAGTTCGGGAGCTTTTTATAGCATTCCATTTGCAATAAACGATGTAAACATGGCTGGTGAAGTTCCAGGAAGGCAACGAAATTCTCGAGGACGAGCCACGAACAGGGCAACAACAATAGATAACGTTGCTCTTCTAGCTATCATTTAGTCGAACAATGTGAATACATGGCATAGCAATTCAACGTCTGTGAAAAACCATACTACTATCTTCATCAGCTAAGAAAAAGGTCGCTGGTTTGTACTGGAGTTGACAATGACTCATGAGACGGCACGAGCTGACATCTATTTTGTATTGTTGTCAAGCCAACAGAAAGATCCCTTTCTTGAAAGGCTACTGACATGCGATGAGAAGTGGATACTTTAGGGTGCCTGAACACTGCTTGAAAGCCTATAAATCTAACCTCAAACAATCGAAATCACCACTGCACCAAAAGAAGGTAACGCTCTATGTTTGTTGGAGTGTGTGAGGTATTGTGAATCTTGAACTGCTGCCAACTGGTCAAATAATCAATGCCATTGTGCAATCTAACCAGCTGGAACATGTGTGTGAAAAAATTGGAAACTAAGGAGGAAACTCGTGAATCGTAAAGATGATTTATTTTTTCATTATATTAGACGAATCTGAATTGTGGAAAGGAGCTCTAGGGTGAGTATAACATTTGTGAACTGCTTATGGTGTACATAAAGAAGGTAAAAATTTGCACAGTATGCAAGAGACAAATGGGCAAAATTACTGCTAATGAATAGTAACACAAGCTAAATATAGATTGTATAAATGTATGCATGTAGGTAAAAAGAAGTACCACAATGACACTGGAAAAATGATATGAAGCAGTGGAAAATTAGTGAACTTGTCTAGCAGAGTAGAAATTATGGACGCACGGAATAGGAAGAAGAATAGGCAGTAGAGAGAATGATTATGATGGATATGAATTATGAAACTTATTTGTGCTTGCTGAAGCTCATAATTTTATACTTGAAAACAGCTGCATTATTGTGTCTCTTTCTTCCCATTTCTATTTCTGCCGAACGTTCATAAAGCTGTCCAAATTACACTGTCGTGATTCACAATTATATTTTTCCTATGCGACTTTTTAGACCCTGTCTACTTTGTACTCGTCAGAAACACATTTTACCGTTAGTGGTAGCCATTTATATCGGAAACAAAGTTATCCGTAAAGAATGGCTTCCCAGTGGCCATTCAATATGCCACGATCCGGCAACAAAAGATCGATGCTAGACCAATTTATCGCTTTTCTTCCTGTCCGTATCTTAATATTGGCCCATGGAATTCATAAGTACGGCAAGGGGGAAAGAGAGACATCTGTTATTTAAATCGTGCACCAACGTAATCGAAAACGTTCCGAGTGGTAAATTAATTTTGTCGCAGCGAAACGGAAGTGCGTCTTTTGTTTATGACAGCGAAGTCTTATTAGAATGGGCGTAGAAACAGCTGACATCCGCAACAGGGGAAAATAGTGGCAATTTCTCATCCATTTTCATGTGCATTACAACTTTTTTTGGAAAGAAGAGGCGTGTTCCGCATTCAGTTATTTTCAACAAAGCTCCCTGCCTTAGATTTGCTCTTCAAACGAAAATGTGTTAGCGAAATAAGGCGAGAGAAATGCAGGAATATATCCCATAGAAATGTAATCTACCATATTTAATATTTTCGTTTCTTTCTTTACATGTGATAGTATAGTGTAATATAATTTTGAAAGGTATGCGAGATTTATCAAAGGTTGCATTTCACGCAAGAATCTCAATGAGCCTTTCAACAAATGTGCTACATACTAGTTTTTATTCTGCAATATCGTAATGTAACTAATTTTTAATTTATTATAATTTATTTTAATTTGGAAAATTAAAAATGAGAACTATAAATATCTAAACGAATAGTATTTGTTCATATGTTTGTGTAGTTACAGTTAGTGTGCTTTTAGTTATTGTTCATTTTATTGAAACATTCACATGCTCAGTTAAATGAGGGTTATTTGAAAAGTACAATGGAACTTGACGAAAGTGACACAGATTTAGAATGAACCCCACCCGAGATGATTGAAGCGACGACTAGTATAAGGAATTATTTGCTGTTTGAGAAATCTAAAAAACGATATGTAAAAATAAAAATGGCAGAACAGTTAGTAAGAATGTTGATTTGGCGTATTTTCAGGAGAAATTGAAGGTATGAGGTCTTCAACATTATGATTTGTTGAAGTCTTCGTTATATCTGAGTCATACTGTTGATATGTAGACGTTTGGAAGTTTAATCGCCTTCTTGGGAGGGGGGGTAATGTTGGATGTGTAGCAAAAGCTATACAAGCAGAAGTGGAAACTCCTAATGTAGAATACTTTACGAAGAGTGCTGTTGTTAATAAAACACCAGGAATTAATTTCACTTCATGTAGTATAACGATTCGTATTAACAGCAAGTAATTTGCATTGCTTGAATAATTTCATAAATTTATTCTTTTAAATTTGTGATACAGCATTGTTGTAAAGTAGTAATGCAAAGTTATTTTGCAGCATTAGTCTTCAATTGTTTTATTCCAGTGCCCCTAGACAGCTACTTTCAATTCTAAAATTTGGAAGGTATTAGTTATATTACGATACGGTGGTACAAACAATAATTTTATTTATATAGGGCTATTACAGCGATATTCTTACGTTATTCTGACTAAGTTATAAATATACTAAGCTTTGTACCTCTTTGGGTAAGACTGTGCCAACGCCTGCTTTAATGAGGTAGTCTTTGTTATTGTATTTATTATCACACTGTTTTATATTATTATCTTTAAATTTCATAAGCAACATTAACTTATACTTCGTTTTCATAAAAAAAAATCGAGTCTCAACTCCTAAGACAGTAGTAATTTCAATTCTGTTCTGTGAAATAGTGTCCCTCTGCTTACTCCATTTGCATTAAAATATTATAAGTTGATTTATATAAAATTCCTAGATTCATTGCCTACTTAATACAGAGCATTAATATACAGAATGATGCATTTATAATGCCATTTTGCTCCCAAACGAATTGGAAAAAAAAAATGCTTCAGACAAATTTGAGGTTCTCTTAGGGGGCATAAGGTAGTGACCTTAACGCTTCCTTGTAATGCATTCTCAATGTCATTTCAAGGTCAATTTGCTTTGTTTTTTTTTAATAGAATTGTGTTATATTCTTTTTCGCGAATGGAAAGACCATTCAAATTTCAGTATAAAAGGTCTAGTACATCTATCAGCTAGGATAGGGATGAGAAAGGCAGCAAATGTTTTTCACTCACTTTCACTTCTCGTCGATCCTGGTGGTGTAGTGGTTACCATACTTGCCTCCTACACCGAACCCGGCCAGGATCGATGGATTTTTTCGGGTGTAAAAATCCTAAGTATGGCTTCCTTCGGAAGGGAAGTAAAGCCGTGGGTCCCGTGTCGTACATTTACGGCACGAAAAAGAACCTCAAGCCTCTGAGCAAAATTTGTTGGCCGTTGCACGTCCTGATTTGAATGGGACGCTGATGATCTGAGATGTTAAAGAGCGTCCATAAATAAATCATTAAAAAAACTTTCACTTCTCTTTCTTTTATTTTGTTATTGCTATGAAGAAAACTAATTTGTTCACACACAGAAGCCATTTTGTTGATATCGGTACATAAACGAGCGCTCCTCATTGCCAATTCAAATCTCAAAGGACTTTATTCCTAACCAGTTCCACTTCGTTTTTCAATCATGGATGTTCGATACGTGATCAACGAGAGGATCGATATGATTTAAATTTATGACAAAGCTCATAAGATTAATAGAACAGCTTGCAACTTATATGGAGATCGATATCCTGAAATGAGGCAGCCATCTGTTAGAAATTTTCAACACTTGAAATCTTACTCTCTAAAACGAGAGGTGTCGTACCAAGAAAACACCTCGAATGAGAAGTTCTATTGGGGAAAATTCGGAAGTTGCTGTAAGTTGCTGCTAATCCTCACCGAAATTCCAGTCAACTGAAACATGATTCGAGAATCTCTCAAAGGAGAGAGATTAAGTGCCACAAGTGACATCCATATCACATTAGCCTACATTAAGCCCTTCATGGGCATGATTTTCAGAAATGTGTTGAACTTTGCCAATACAAAACGCTAACTTTTCCAACATAGGTAAATCGATGTCAGTAAAGTGAGAGTGAGTGAAAAACATTTGCTGTCTTACTTGTCCAATATCTCATCCCTATCCTAGCTGATAGATGTACTAGACCTTTTATATTGAAATCTGAATGCTCTTTCCATTCCTGGAAATGAACATACACAATTCCATTTGTAAAAATCAATTTGACCTTGAAATGATATTGAGAATGGTATTTCAAGGAAAGGTAAGTTCGCTATCTTATGTCCCTCTGAAAGCATCTCAAATTTCATGTAAAGCATTTTTTGATTTTCCCCTTCGTTTCGGAGGAAAATGGCCGCGACGCTATAAATGTTTCATTCTTTATATGGCTGCCGCAGCTTACGTCTGGCTTCCGGGCTTTACGTTATATATATTTTACCCTATGCTTGGCAAATTGTTCACGACTAAGATTTTATTTTACACTAACATTTTCAAAAATTCTATACATTCTATATTGTAAAGGAGATCTTTTACATTATATTATACATTATACATTCTGACATGTACTTTAGATTTCATTACAGACATTTTAAGCAGTACTTCTTGGGTTATCAGCCCTGTCAGATGTATATGAATGAGCTATCGGACATCCTCTCCGTAACCATGACGGACAAATATAATCAAAAACTGAACTCTTTTAGATCTGACATAGCTGATCGAAGTCATGAAACTTCAAGTCAAATAATATTTTCTCTTATATTTTAACGGATAAGCTATATTTCAACAAACACACGTTTATATACAACTATGTTGTTTCTATGGCCATAAATTTGAATTCCGTAATGAAAGATGCATCATCTGTAATATTGTTTCTAAGTGTATTTGATCAGTTATTTAAAAATTCATAAGGTAAGCTAGAATTGTTTCTTATTTATAAAAATATTAATGGCTGCCTTATGCTAAAACTTTGTTTTTTAAAAAATTGATTTTTTTAAAATACCTCAAATTCGCTAAAGAGGGGAGTTTTTAAAAGAAAAAAAAATCATACATTCAGTTTGAATGAGAATTTACACTATGGAGTAAATTTCTATTGCAAAATAAAATAAAAAACTGACAGCATTGTTAGAAGAGTTTATAGATTATTTTTTAAACCGATCATTGAACAGATTATTTAATTTTTATCCTAAACGAGTTAAATATCTAATCATATTTATCTTGCATTAAAATATGAAGCTTATTTGACTCAGAAATATTTTAAGTGTAATCTGAGCCTCAAAATGAGCAACATATTTCATTAAAGTAGTTATTTTCAAAAAGAAGTAGCTTACTTTGAAATGTCTTTAAAAGTGTAAAAAATCAAAGTTTATCTTTCAATGCTTTTCCATCAAAATTGGATTCACCCTTTATAAACATTCGAATTTGCATTTTGATTAGTAACGCTGGAAGAAACTGAAAATTATCTCTTCAAGATGCAGCTAATTTAATTTAGATACATTTTAATTGTGTATAATGAAATAAATAACCAGATATTAGAAATATTAATTATATCAAATTGTTTCTTAACATAAATCTCTCCTAAAACTTCCTGTTTGGAATCTCAAGCATTTTGCAACCACAAGATTATTTCAATTCGTATTATATTAATTTATTACAGCAAGCCTATTATGAAGTGACTTATTTATTTTTTTTCATTTGTCATGTTTTTCAAGGTGCCCTATATTACAAACATATTTACCATTATATTTTGATTCAGAGCGCAAGAAAAAGTTCTTTGCTTTCCTATTCGTTTGTATCATAGCTTCGATATCAGTTCTTTAGCTAAATATCGTAATCATAAATTTATATTTAGTAATTTTAAAAGAACATTTGACATATCATACAGGTGGCTATCAATTTGGCAGAATTTATCACCAAATAATTCTGTGATTTTAGTTTAGTAATTATATATTTTATAGAAGCCTATATTTTTATTTGTGATGGAAAGACGAATCAGTACTGGCAGGTACAATATGAGACATCCTGTTTATCTCTTTAGTTAAAGATATGATTATTAGTTATTCTTTTCGGGTGTCTTTTTAACAGAAATAAATAATTATACAGGCACATGGTGCTTGTGTGCTTAAGCTCCCTTTCATGTTTGGTAATGGAGTTTTTCCTTTGGCAGGAGAAGAAAATTGTTGAAAATAGAAATCCAATTTACAACAATATTTTCAATTAGATTATTTCAAATAGGCTGGCAACACTGTCAGGAAATAGGCTCCAAAACAGAATGATGCTCTTAATGATATTCCCTGAAGAGGACGACCATAAAGGCATAACAAAGAAAATGTGCGGAAAATGATTCAATACAATGTGGTGTATGAAAAATCACAATTGCTGGGGTTTGATTATTGTTCTTGTTTTTTGTGATTTTTGGAGTGGTAAAAGACTGTACGCATACACAGTCTGTAGCCACGAAAGAAGCCTGGGACAGACAAATCTCTATTCAAAAGTTAAAGGCACTGCTAACAAAAATAACATTAGTGATAACAGAATAGTTGTAGACACTTGATCAGTAAAGATTATAGTAATAATATAGGTGGAAAATGCCACGTAACCATAGAAATACTGAAAAAAGGCAGGTGAAGAACCTCATATTCAGAAAAAACTTGTTTATTCAAACCCTTCTCTCCCGAAATTTCTCCTTAAATCAAAATAGAAAGCTTAATTTGAATTTATCAAAAACCTGCCATAATAGTGATTGGTAGTAACATTACTCTTGATGGAGATATTGTCTAACCACGGCTCTCCGCGAATATGAAAAGCTTTCCAGTAGTTTTTATGCAAGATGGAATTAAGCCTCACAAAACAAAAGTCACTATGCAACAAACTTAATTCAATATTTCAAGTAGGCCTAAGAACTCATCAGATCTTAATCGTATTGTAACATGCCTGCGCCAGGCTTTAATGCAGTCTACTTTGGAATCCAAAACAACAAGTAACAGAAGTGGTTGTTCTTAATGTAGGAGAAATCGCAGAAATTAGTTGAATTTTCTGAATAGTTTGACATACTGGCATTTTAACCACAAACTAATTACTTGAAGTTCATTAAACATAAATAAAATGTCTGTAGTATTAAAATATTGATAAAAATGTTTTAAATGGAAATAATACGGTAATAAATATAAATTTTACATAGTATTGCTTTTATTTTATTGTTCCGTACAAATTTTAAGTTAAAATAAACCATCATTACAGTCTAGATATTTGAACAGTTTTTGAGGATATAAAAGTTCCAAAAATTGAATTTTTTTAAGTCTTGGTTTTTAATTCGAAATCACTCATTTAATGTGGTAAATGAGCAAAAACATTTGGACTTTAGGGTTGGTTTCAAACTATTGCAATCTTTAGCACAAGGCTTATTGTTTTAATTTTCTTACTTGCAGTTGTCATTTGATGTAGGTTCAGATGCTTTTACATTCTTCAACAGTACTATTTTTCCCCTCATTATCAACAGCTATTTCAACAAAGACAAGAATAATATGCCAGCATTCATGAGGTAAACATAAGATTTTATTTCACTGGAGAATAGATTTGCAATGTTTTTTTTTTTTTTTAATTCCTCAGTAATATGAACGATCCTTATTGGCACAGAGTCTTTCTATATCATAATCTGAATACCAAATTTATATTTTATGTTTGTAAAATAAACTTTAGTACATATGCCAGCACATGGTATTTAACTATCTTAAAATTGATGTACGTGAGGGTAATAAAACGATCAGTTTTGTCTCAGAATAACTAAAGCTAAAGTAATTGTTAAGAAGTTAAAATGTTTCGTGCATTCTGTTTATTATTTTCTAGATCTGCATTTAAAATGTAGAATGAAACGTTAAGTAGGGGTTATTAGTTACAGCAATTTGACACTTTTTAGAATATAATCTTCCACAACTCCTAAAAGTACAGCTTGTCTGTAAATAAGCGTTAATTTTTTCATTATTACAAGTCACAGTAATAAGGAGCATTTAATTATTTTCATAATTGTATTATCATAAAATAATTTGGTTGCTTTAAGAGCTGTCATTGAGAATTGTGTAATCACTGAACATAACCCATGGTTTCCGTCTATTGGCCCCTGTTTAAGGATTTTCATGATCTAAAAACATTAAATAAAATACTTCCCAATAATGTTGGCAATAAGAGAACCGTCATTTTTAAAGTGATGTTGTTCATCCTGTAACTAATTGTATTTTATTTTACGTTAATGTTTCAATTTTGGTAAATTCCTTAAATAAGTCCAAGCAAGAAGTAAAATGTTTTCCATTTAAAATAAAATTTCACTGTTCTATTATCTTTCTGCTCTCCCCGACTATAGACCATTAGGAAAGTATATACTCTTACATACTTAAGTCCTTATTGTGTACACTTTATTGGAAGAAATGACATCAGCTACTCATTTTTTTAAAACATTGCAACAAGGCACGAACATAAATAAAAAGGAGTTGAAAATCTAAGTGGAAACCATTCGCTCGCAAAGAACATGCCGAAAAGTTGTGTACTGAAAGCACTTCAAAGATACCGCTGACCAGTTGTCTGTTAATTGTCCCTACAGTATGCGTTTACATTGCTAGTTTCGGTATTTGGAGTCCTGTCAAAGCTCGCTGCAATAAACATTTGTTGCAGGAGGTCTTGTCTTCTTGTTTTTGTATCATGTCCTCAACATCTGCGTAGCTACATGCTAGCACGAAGCGGTCAATGGAATACTTGCGATGCTTCATGCTCATGAAAGTGTCCCATCTTTCACCTTGACTCATTACATGTAAATAGACTGGGTGGCGCGAGCATGCGCTTTTGAACTGTCGCCTCTCAGATCCCAGAATTCCTCTCGATGCTGAAGCTTCTATATCCTTCATGTCAAAGTTTGACGTTCTGTAACATCATGTTTCACAAAGATTTTAAGATCAACAACAGGGGCAATAATCTATTAATTTAGATTTAAAAAACACATTTATTTTTTAAAGTTTGCTTTCATTAACATTTTTGATTAAATATAAGTAACTACGCTATTTCCGACGATTCCCCAAAAACGTTTTATGGCTGATATAGCTCAATCTTGTCAATGGCATACCTAAGGTACACGAAAGCCGTTCCATGAACTTCAAAATAAATAATTCCAAAATAAGATGTAAAACCCTCACT
This sequence comes from Metallyticus violacea, assembly GCA_030762175.1. Lineage (NCBI taxonomy): Eukaryota > Metazoa > Arthropoda > Insecta > Mantodea > Metallyticidae > Metallyticus > Metallyticus violacea. Next base: position 64,371,441 of record CM060830.1, read on the forward strand.
TCATGTATATGCAGTAAAGATATTGATATTTTGTAACATATTCATTTCCCATTTTAATTAGAAAGTTGCGCATGCGCTGGATTTCATATTATGTCACATCCTAATTCATACATAATAACTCAGTATTCTGGCGAACAAATTATTATTATTATTATTATTATTATTATTATTATTATTATTATTATTATTATTATTCTCTTCCTTTCTCGTATAAAATAGTATAGTAGGCGACAAGTTTTTAAGGTCTTTATTCCTAGAACTGAAATTGCAGCTATCTACGCTTACTTACGTTACTGGCGGAATGTGATGTATCAGGGTTTACTAAGGAAAACAATGTTGACATATCTCTGGAATTCCTTTCAGTACCTACTGTTCAGTGCTAATAGAGATCGGTTGCGAAGGTCAGAATAAATGATTTATTTCTTCATTTATTAATTAAGGCATCTTCAAATATACCGCCACGGGTGGCCCAGACCGTTAAGATGCGGACTCGTCAGCGAGAGGTCTGGGGTTCTGTTCCCTGACTGAGGTTTTTTCTAGGTTTTCCTCAGTCATCTTAATGAAAAATGTCGGTAAGGTACCCTAAACAGGTCTGGAAGGCCTCCTTTCCTCCTTCCTTGCTTCCTTCAGCGTGTGATGCCTCCGTAATTTAAACGAGTGTTAAGCACTATTAATAAAACTCTTTTTAATCATCAAATATTCATAATAATATGAGAAACAATAATGTCCATAGTTTCTGCTCATTCTTTGACATACAAAAGTAGTAGTTGTATCTTTATTATTATTATTATTATTATTATTATTATTATAAAATTTTACATACCCATGAACAAATACCAAGGGTGCCAAAAATTTTACGCATATCACAATGGATAACTATTTAATATATTTCAAAGTTGGACCGAAAAACAACAGTAACGTGTAGTATGAGGTTCTGTGAAAGATGTGACTCACATACATTGATAGCGTTGCTATGTGTCAGGTAAATCAACAATGAATAAATGAAGCCAAGATTATCGTAAGTCAACAATGAACAAATGAAGGGAAGATTGCGTATGGTGTTCTGTAAACAGATATGACACATTACGTTAGGCTATCGCTGCTGCAACAAAATGGAGCCAAGATTATCGTTTGAACAATGGAAAGCAATTTTGAAGTGGTATTGGAGAATGCTGTTGAAGTTCAAAGGCAATGGAGATATGTGTACAGAACAGAATCGCCAACCCGAGTAACAATTGCACGCATTCGAGGCAAATTCGAGATTCATGGCTTATGGTATCTTATGCGATGTTCACAAGGGCAGATCTGGGATACCTCGCACAGCAACAAGCCCCGCGTCCTCGGCTATGGTTTTGGAACGTTTTGAGCACCCAACGCAGAAATCTACAAAGCAAAGGCTAGATTGTGTTTCCACCGCGTTCTCCGGATCTAATTTCGTTAGACTTCTACCTATGGGGATATCTTAAGGATGTTGTATACCGTAGAAAATCAGCTACATTGGCAGCACTTCGGGAAGAAATTGAAACGGCATGTGCTGCAATCGCTGAGGACACTTTCGCAAACGTTGCTCAATCGGTAGTTCAACTTACTCACAAGTGTATCTAAGCCGGTGGTGGGCATTTTGAGCAACTGTTGTAACTGTAAAAGTCTAAGAGGATTAGTGCTCATCATTTCCTGTTTGTGTGAATTGAGTTTTTTTATTTAGCACAGTTTTTTCTTTGCTGGAAATGTGTATACATTTTGGCAACCTCTGTATATTTTATACATGGGTCGTAGATAGTATGCTTAAATATGATACACAGTTAGAGGAACAAATAATAATAAAAATAAACATATAATGATAAATAAACATTAAAAATGAGAAGAGTTATATTTACAGATATATTAATTAAAGCATATTACATTATTTATAATTATACTATAATTGCGTTATAACCAGAAGTTAAACTACTTCTAGCTTTGCACACTTTGGTTAGGAAAATGTCCATATTCAACCAATTAGTGCGGTTCGCAAACAGGTTTCAACAGTGTGGTTCGCAAACAGGTTTCAACATGCCAATCGTTTTCTAATTGCCTTAAAAATATTTCAGGAAACAAGTCTTTCCAATGGTACATTTTACCAGAATATGTACCCATCCCCCATCCCCTCCACAAAATGGGCAGATTCTCTTACCAAAACTATCCATTATTTTTTTAGCCTTCCAACTTCCTATTCTAAGCCAGGCCATTCCTCATCTTGCTGTTCTTCCTTGAACCAGCATGTACATTTCTTTACCCCAAGTTAGTTTAATTTCATTCGATAGGCTCATGGACGTTTTTGTGTTACATTCTGCCTTTATTTACTGCCTGCTGATAACCTCTAGCCTTGTTCTAATCTTCTTCCATATGTTTTTATTATTTACATCGCCACGTTGCCATATTGAACCCAAGCCAATTCCTCTGAATCCTCTTTCCACCTCTGCAACCCAAAACTTTGGTGTTATATTTTGCATCTGGTGTCTATAGCATTTAGCACTAAGTGTGCACTGGTCTTTCTGCATTAGCTATTTCATCGTCCTTGTTTTACTATTAACTGTATATTTAAAACCGCCCACCTCCCTCAAAACCCCACAGTTTGATGTTCCTTTGGAGGTCCCAAGGACCCTTTTCCAAGTGGCAACGCTAGAGAAATACCATTTATCTCATGTCTGTGTGTTACTATTTAAACGAAGCACTAAGACCAGATACTCGGAACTTGCTGTGATTGGAGTTTGTTCTCACACTCTAGTAGTGCATGAAACATGTTGAACTTTCTAAACAGGTTTTGCTTTAAGTTTTGTATGGCAGATTCAGCACAAGTATTATTTTTATGTTATTTGTAAATTGGAAGAGACATATTCTGTATTAATTGTCCTTTCTCATAATAATTGTGTTTTGATGTTAATGTATTTACGAGAATTAGCTACCCCTCTTCAACTTATTCCAGCTATGTTTAGTTGTTATGTTTATTCTTGAATTAGAACAATGATACAAATGTAATACAGTACGGTTTTAATCAGTAATACTTTTCACAATATTATTATATTTATAATTATATAATGAAAGTAACGCGAGTTTAGCTCACCGTTTACTATGAACCAGTGTCAATATATTTTATCGAAGGTATTTGTAGTCGATATATAAAATAAATCATTTAGAGGGCGTCCATTTAATATTCTGAAATGCCTAAACTGGTTTTACATGCGACTTCAGCGTTTCAATCCGGTTGAAAAAACAATAAAATGGCAACAATCTTAATACAACGTGCATGCGACCATTTCGGCAATTATATATATTTTTTCCGTAAAACCTGCTGAATTATTTCGAGCAGGACGGGGTGGATTGGAATAAGAGCAGGTATTGTAATATAATTAGGTTTCAGAAAGAGTTGAGTATTTGTATTATTACGTTTGGCTTCCCTAAACATATAATAAAACGTTTATAAAACGATTTTTTTGCAGTACGTGTAAAAGAGAGATAGGCCAACAGCATATTTATACACTTGAGCCATAAATGTACGTCTATTAGCGAAAGGCAAACTGTCTAAATTTATCCTAAGCTGTCTATAAGGAAATTATTCATGACCTTCTTATCTCCAGTACTGGAAATATTTTTCATCTCGCAGAATTTTAATATTTTCAATTTTTTTTTTTTTTTTTTTTTGAAGAGGCAAGTATTAATCAGGCCACGTTAAGCCATCATATCACGTCTCAGCTACAGAATATGTACTCGAGCGAAAGTTACATTTAAAAAAATTACTCACCGCTATGAACTTCGAGGTTCTCAAAACGAATATGGAATTTTGCAATAAAGACGTTAGTGCGTTTGTTGGAGAGTCTTCCGTTTCTCATAGTTCAAGACTCTAGCAGCCAACTTGCACAAGTACATTTTCTTTTCTGTTTTCTGTTAAATAATTATTTAAAATGAGCCATCCGTGTACATCTTTTGAGTACTTAATTTCATTTCTTTTTCGGTACATTTTAACATCTCTAAGATCTAAACTGACGATGAACGAAATGTGTGTTTGATGAAATGAGGCGTAAATAAACCCGGAGTCAACAACGCAACCTTTTCAGGGTAAGAAAAAACTCCGGAAAAACTTGCATAAACGCGTTGCATCACTGATTTAGCTGTCAAAGGTTTCAGGTACCAAAATACTAGTGGTAATTCTGTATCTTGAAGCAGTTCATTAATATTTTATAGTTGCATTGCCTGTTCTACATATTAACAGACTGAACAGTATTTCGTTATGTATAAGTATTTTTTTAAATTTTATCTTGTGTACAAGAAGATAACTCGATTTTTGTGCTGAAGTTGGCATGCGTCTCTTTACATTGGCTCATATTCAAATAGGTGAAATAAAAACAATAATTTCTAGAGATGACTATTTGTTATGGAAATGGGGCCATAACTCTAATTACTCGTCAAAGGGAGAGAAATATACGTAATTAAACGTTTACATAATGATTAATAATATATGAAGGAAATTGTAGGAATATATTTAACCAGCATATATACAGAGTAACAAATATATGGCAAAATTAATAGATAAAAATAAAGAGACCACCTCCGTAGGCTAATGGTAGAGTTTACGATCACTAATCTGGAGATACTGGTTTCGGAGCCCGGCCAAGTTAAGCTGTCTTAGGTATTTTTTTTTTCCGGAGTTTTTTCATGCCTTTAAAAGGTGAATGCCAGGCAGTAGCTTTAAGGCAACAAGGACGCCGTCTTATATAAAATAATCTTATTTTATACTTTTTAAAGCTATATGAAATTGTTATAGAAAAGTTTGTTTCGAAGTGTAGATTTTCTAATTTTTAACTATATGTATGGGTTATTGAAATGACATGCTTAATGTGTTTAAAAAAAAATTAAACGAGCACGGAAACACATTATTTTAACACCTTGTTTAGAGGCAAATCGTTGCCCATAAGTCATTAAAAGCGGAACAAAAAGTTTATTTTTTTAACCCAACAGAAAAATTATAATTTACAATAAATGAAGAAGACTTACTAATTTCTAAAATCACTGAATCAATTACTTTACTTGACAGTGAAAAACAAGGGCTTTAAGGAGTATGCTAGAGTTTATAAAATGGTAGTTTACAAGGCAGCAGTTTGCCAGTACCCTCACGTTGCCCTATTTGGCAATTACTTGTCTTGGTGCTGAGAAGTGGCTCTTCAGGGGCCCGAACGAAGCGAGGGCAAGTGGTGCGGCGAAATTCATTAAAATCCAATAGGGCGCGCTTACACCGGAACTAGCTCTTGTTACGTGTGTTAAAGTGCACAGTCGCTTTGAACATCAAATGCCTATTTTATGCAAAATAATAAAAAGGAATAAATTTCGATGAAGAAATGAATATTTTCTGGTAAGTTTTCCAGAAAAAGTAATTGGACTCTTTGGATATTCAAGAAACGATAGTACATCTTCCATCTGTTCCTAGAAAGTTTCCTTCCATATTATTTTTGACTCGTTAGCTGATAAAGAAAAGAAAAGGATTAAAAATGGAGTAATGCATGCCCAAAAAGTGACAATGAAGCATAGAACTAGCCCTGGTAAGAAATTCGTTGAAAGAATTGCATTTGTCACGTAGTTGAAAAACATTAAGAAGTCTTATTAAAACGGACAAGTGTGGATTATAGTAAATTCACTTTCCAAATGTTCTGCTTAGCATAAACGCTATTGTAAATATTATTTTATTAACAGCTTATGTGTTAACTCCAAGCAAACAAATTTGAATAAATATGACAGAAAGAAGTAAAGGAAATATCATTATCATATTATTTTCTGAGATTACCATTTAATAAAATTTTTGTATAAAATATTTAAACAGGCATTTCTAAATATTTACCTATTCAGATATTATGAATCTGGAATTGAGAAATACCAAACGAGAAAACAAAACAGAGATTTAACAATGCTAATTACAAGTATTGCGTTTTTTCTTCTATTATACGAGTAGGAGTAGATTTCCATGATCTTAAAGTATATGTTTAAAGTAATGACATGAACAATAGTATTTATGCTCAACAATTACAAATTTTAAACTATTCAGTTGAAAATACAATAATTAAAAAAATAATTACTAAAAACGCAGTTACATAAAGGAATGACGATACTCCATTTTTTTTAAATACAATGGACTGTAGAATTTATAGAAAAGATGTGGATAAGAAATTTCGTTATTTGTTTAGTATTTCTGAATGATGCTCTTCATTAATTTGTAGATACGGTTTAAGAGCGAAAGCGTGATGTGTCCCCGTAAATTTGCTAAATTATTGTACTGGATTCCAGCTTGTGCTTTTGTGATACAAAATTTTATCAGCTGGAGAGGTTAGTTAATTTTCTCCTTTTACAATTTTTTGTAAGGTATTCATTTGTTGGTATTAATCAGTTCTTGATCATGGATTTGTGGGAAAAGAGAGATGATAAATGCACATTCATGTTATAAAACTATTAGGATATATTTACAGTTATATGCAGCTATTATGGATAGAAAATTTTCATTTGTAGAAAATACAATGATGTCTCATAAGCGAAATAGTAATTTTAAAATGATAGATCAGCATGGATGGTTATTTCACTGCTCTAGTTTATCAGTTAATGTCTCATAGAAACACAATTTTTTTCTCTGAAATAAAGAGAATTTCAAATTATTAACCAAATTTTCAAAAATATTTATTCTATTTTTGTTCTAAGGTCTACTTAGTGTGTATTTTCAATTTCAAAGGTAAACTACAGGTATGATTGCTTCCTATAACATTTGGACATTGCTAGAGAACACGTAATTTTCTCAATTTGCAAATAATTAAAGCTTCTTTTCCTTATGCTTCTAGTCTAAAGCATTTAAGACTTAGGTTGGTATCCTACATGAATAATAGAAATGAATCTAATTAGTATAAATACTATTAGTTTACAAAACACTTTCATAAACCTATAAACTGACAATTTATATCTTGACTATGAAGTTTCCTATACATTTATTGTAAATAATGCTATAAATAAATTAACAGTACTTTTAATATGAATTTTAAAATAAGGTTATAATAAAATATATAAAACTAAAGGGGGAGTATCTAAAACTACTAGACGGACATCTCAGAAATTAGAGGTGCTGTTGATGTTTTCTAATTGAAGTTCAGATCGGGGCTCATCAATGCAGATCGTACGATTCCAAAAATTACTGGAAAGTATATTTCTAGCACAAAGTTAAAAATTTTCAAATGAAAAAATACCTATTTATTGACTTCAAGAAAATAAAACTAGTTGAGATTAAATGTTAATGGAGTTTCTTGAAAGATCCTAGACCAAATAGTTTTTCGAGATATCGTCATAAGTGTAGAGCTTGAATTTAGACTTTCAGACTTGACTTTTTTAGAGAATTCCCTAATGATCGTAAAGCTAAAAACCAATTCTCACAATGTAACGACCAATAATAATAATAGAGCAAGAAATGAACACAATACAACAATTTAAACTATGCATATGCCAAATTATAAAGCGTATGCCCTATAACTGCTTAGGTTAATAGAACCGCCTGTGGTGCCTCAGTAGTAAAAACGGGCGTTAAACACTACTCAAAAAAAAAAAAAAGGTTAATAGACTAGAAATGTACTGCATATTCTTGCCTACCGGGACCGTAAGTTTTCTGCTTCTTGAGAATTTACTAAATTTATGTGTGGTACATTTCCAGCCTAGTATCTTAACAGTTAAATTGGACAGGATGTAATTTAGAAGCTTTTTTTTTTAAACTTAGGACTTACTGCAGTATAAACTTCAACTTATTCGCAATTTTCCTAAATTGCTGTCAAATTGCGATCAAATATGTACTGTTTTGCATGATATTATGAGAAATGTGCTGCTTTTTGTCTAGTTATCATGGGATTTCTCTAAATTGAGTCTGAAAATTCAATAGTGCAAAAACCCCAATTTATTTCTAATATCTAGTTTTATTTTCTTGAAGTTCATAGACATTGTTCCATTTGAAAAAAAAATGTTACTTGGTATTGGAAATAACTTTCTAATAATAGTTTAAAGTTTTGTATGAGCTACTTTGATGAGCCTTAGTTTGAACTTAATTTCGGTTATATCAGCGCATCAATAGTTCTTTTCTTTTCAGAAAGTCCATAGTGGTAGTTTTAGGCAATCAGCTGTTAATTATGTTCATACAAACCAGTGTATGTTTCATAAGAACCATATATAGTATAACGAACTAAGGTATGAGCAAAATTAATATGTTATGGAACTCAGTGAATTGTGAAATTTTCTAGTGCTAATACATAAAAATTATCTGTAGTAATATAATTTATTTTGATAGAATCTGGAACTAGAGTTGTATTTATTTATATTAAGCTAGTATAATGATAATAATCAAATAATATATATGTATATGTATATATATATATAATGTGCTTACAGTTATGAATGTCCAGTCCGGGATTTTAATTTCCACTAACAGCCGAACAAATTAAAAATATTTATTGAATATAATGCTTTTTTCCATTTTGCTCTTTGATAGCAAATTAAGGACAGCTTAATCTTGATAACCTACAAAATTAATTAAACGTACAATTATTAAAAACATAGTTTTAAAAATAAAATGAAAATTTTAAGCTGGTTACACACACTTATTTTAATTTACTTTATATATATTTGAAACTTTGAATTACAAGGTCAATTTGTGCATCTGATGTCTCGCCATATTGTTTTCAATGAAGATGATTACATTTTACTGCACACTGATGTTCAGATCAAAGAAGCTATAAAGAAAGATACTTCGGTGCGCTATTCTGACGAAATTGCATAAAATTGATAATATGTAAATGATAAATTTTTGACGATAGGCAGCTGTGATTGTATAGAATTCCTGAAATCCCTATATCGGATTGGTTACTGATTCGTGAGTTAAACAGTCAAAGTAAATTCGTTTGTTTTATTTATGTAAAATAATTTCAAGATAAAAGCAATACAACTTTACAAAAATTTTGGGCCACTCCGACTGATCTACATTTCCATTCCACAAATGCATCGCCCCCCTCCACTTGTCCACGTTTTTCTGCTGTTTGTCACCTGTTTGCTCAGATAGATTTCGTCAATGAAGCCTGAATCAAATCTGGATCAAGAATGTATCTCATACTTCTATTGTTCTTAAATTTCAACAGGGGAAATATTTCTGTACAAGCTTGTGGGGATTACTTCTTCATAGGTTAAATTGAGATTTGAAGAGCAAAAATATGATTCTTACTACATTTTATAGGGTACAGTTGTTTTTAAATCGAATTAATATTATTTCTTTTTATATTTTTCTAAAATAAAAATATTTTATGAATGTAAAATATCAGCAAGTTTTACGCTAAGAAAATTTTAACTCTTTGAATCCTTTCTTTGTTTGAATTCATTCATTAATTTTTACCAAGAACCTTAATTATAATTAGTGTTTTGACTTTTTGGCATTTTTCGAGTTAAAAATCAAGTTAAATTATTTGTTGGTATACGGTACTGAGTTATTACATGTAGGACACAGGTAAGGACATGGACATCGACATTTTACATAATTTTCAGTAAAAACATTTTAAACATTTAATTTATGCATAGGCTATTATTTAATAATTTAAGAAACTTATAAGTCTAGCTATAAATGTGTGTGCAGTATTGATTACTGATTAAAATTAACAATGCAGTTATAAAAACAATACACATTTTAACTAAACATATTTGTGAGAAAGAAGGGGTTCATTGTATTACATTATTTTATTATTTCCTGTACTTAACTTGAAATTTAAACAGGTAATGTAATTTTTTAATGTTTTATTACTCAAATCTATTTAAAATGTAAAGGATAAATAAGTATACCTCTTTATCAAGCTACTAAACTATAAAAAATAACAAAGTTAATATCCTTAGGTATACACTCACAGTATTAACGGAAAAATAAACTCTTTTAAATCAATTCATGAAAGGTCACTTTATGGTAATTTATATGGAAGATTTCAGAAGCAATATTTTTCCTTTATCTCCACAGTAATTCAACAGGTCTTGCAAAACTTTGTAGCTCTCAGCAGATGTGGCACCAAGGCGATGAACACTGATGATACACGAGATGAAATGATAAATTGGGAAAGGAGTTTTAAGGAAGGAAACGTTCCAGGCCTAAGTTTAGGGTACCTCCCCGGCATTTTTCAGTCATGAGAACTGAGGAAAATCTGGAAAAAATCTCAGTCAGGCAGGACGGACCTGGTGGGATTCGAACCGCAGACCTCCCACTCACGAGTTCGCGCCTTAACGACCTCGGTCACCTGTGGCGGCATCTCAGCAGATATGGGCAATAAAATAAACGTATTTTACATTAATACACTAAACTAAAATTGTGGACAAGAACTTTTAGCATTATATGAAGGAGAGAGAGAGAGAAGAAAAAACAGGGAAATAGCTTGTGTCATTTTCGTAAAATTCCAATGTTATAATGAAGTGGAATTCTTTCATTCCATTTTCGCCTTTTTCCCGAAGAACAAAAAACCAGATTACCGGAAGTATACTCCGATAATTTTCCTTCTTGAAGTTACACGGTTTCAAGATTTAACGCTGTCTGCTGCATTTGACTCTCCACTATATTTCGCAACGCTGCGCACCGGCGCACCAAGAGACGATTTCTTCTCTAAGTCTACCCTTCCATTTCCTACACATTTACACACACATACACACACACACACACACACACAAAAATTACTTTAAATCGCATGATCATTGAATACACAATTGTGATAAGTAATATTACAAGAAGGTCTGAGATTGCCAATAAATTCACGAAAGTAGGAGTCAGGCCCTCGAGTGTTTAGGACTATTTCACAAATAAAACGAGAACTTAAACATAATTTTGGCTTACAACACTGTAGTAATTCTGCATTTGTATTATGAATACTTAACCTTTTCAAGCCATCTAGCAACAGACGAATGTAGGTTGTCATTAATGCCATAGAGAAGAGCTATGTACGGGTTTGAGACTATTTCATGAATAGAATAAGAATAAAAGTAATATGTATTTAAATTCGCACACGGATTATTAATAATTGTATAAAATGTTGTAATTATTTATGAATACCCTCCTATTCAGAAACCGTGAGAGTGAAATAGGCGAAAGTTGAATATTACAATCGCTCCCGTTGGATTTACTAATACCAACTGAGGAAAACAAAACAGAGAGAACATTTTAGCATTCTGAACAACGTGATTATTAAGATTTATGGTTGCTTAGGCTGATATTGTTACATAATTTATAAAATGATTTCAAACTGTTTGGTTGAATACACGTCAATTGCTTGAGCGAATATACATTTACTTAAATTTACAATTACTGAAAACAGAAAAATGGTCAGTGATGCGTGCTTAGGAATCATATAGTGGAGGTATAGAGTTGGTTACACGCCGATAACTTTACTGCAATAACCGGCTGCGGTTGGTCAAAATTCAAAATTTTATTTCGTTTCATAGGTCGATTTTAAGATGACTTCACATAAGTGAAATAGTCTGTATAAGAGCGTATAGCTTACCCTTTTCTAGTCCTTGTCAGCTAATGTAATGTATTAGAGGTGTTTTGATCAATTGCTTTCTTCATTTTGTGTTGATGGATAAAGAAATGCATGCAATAGACCTCCAGAGAGCTTCTCACATTTCTTTTGTAACTGTATCACTATTTGGTGCCACTGCTGATCAAGAGCTTTCTCAGCTTTTGGTGATATCTGGTGGCCATTTTCAGACATGAGGTCTCAAATCTCTTATCCAAATGTTGGCGACATTTTTCTCCATCTTGCTCTTATATGACGTTACTTGTAACTTTTTATTAATACTTTACAAGTGGTGCACATTCTTCAGTGGAACAGAAAGTTACAAGTCCATACTTTACAAGGATTTGTGCTATTACACTTGTAATGTATTAGACCATACTTTTGTGGAATAGGGCCCAATAAAGCTTTCAAATGTTCTTACAAAAGCATTAAACTGCCAAATATAAATATTAAATATAAATTTTAGATAGATAAAAATTAAAACATGGAAATAGATAAAATGACATACTAGAAACTGTAAAATATGCTAAATAGCTCCTTAGCTCAGATTTAATATTAAGCAGTCTTTCTGAGTTTCACGAAAATATGATCAGTAACACAAAACACAATTGCATCATCATTGCTATTCAGTTGCTTTTTAATTACAACTACTGTATGGTTGATCTTCTTAGAGTTATTTAAGAATTCCAATCTTAAACGAACAAAAAAATAATAGAAATGCATTTGGAGCTTTCCTTTTTCCACCTCATTATAGCAGACATCTCGCTTTCAACAACTGCCTCTATGCCGAAGTATATTGACACAATGGCGAGGAAATACGTAGTTCAACTGAAGCGAGAGAGGAGGAGAGAAAGCTTCGTTCTTGGTTTTCCTTTACGTAGAGGGTTTTGTCTTTCAGCTTCCTCTCTCCCTCTCTTCCTCAACGGATATCTCGAAGATCGATTCGGAGCAACGAGAAGAAGGAATACGAACCTCTTGCCAACGCATTAAAATAAAAGAAAAGCAGCCTCGCTTTCAAAATAATAAGATAAACCAAATCCAATGAACAGAGATGACGCTATGTTAACTAAACAAAGGAAACGCGCTGGGGAAATTTATCGCGTTCTGAATGGAACCTAATATAAGAGACGGTGACTGCGTGCAGGCTTCTGTTGTTTCCTTATATGTTTATTTTCTTTTGACTAAAGCGTGTTTATTAAAAAGAAAGTGAACGGGATTTGTAAAGACTGTAAAGATTAAATTATTGAAAAGGGCGAAAGTTTAATTTACCAATTATATACATATTTGTAAATTACGACGAAGATTTCGCTAGACCCAGTAAAAGGAACTCTAGAGGATTGTTTAAAAGAGATAGGTCGACAAGGAATATTTGAATTTATTCTTACAATAAAGTAGTTTAGCATGACGAATAAACAAATTACAAGTTATAACTAGTTTACAGAAAAGAAATATATTATTCATTATCTTTACGGTTTGATTCTACGTACCCATTCAGCTCTTACTAAACAAACTTGTATTTCTTGCCTACATTTCTTTAATTTCTGTGCTGGTTTTAAATTAATTTGAGTACTATATTTGTCCACCCTTTCTATGTGACATTTTCTATTTTCCTTCTTTTCTTTATTTATTTTACATATTTTAAATTCTGTTTTAATGTGTTTAATTTTTTCTTTCCTGAAAATTACTTCAAATCTCATATCTCAATCGTTTCGTTTGTCTTTTTGTTTCATTACGTTAATGTCCGAATCTCGGCTCCATATATGAAAGCAGACGCTACAGTAATACACTTAACCTGTGTCCCATTTCTCTTCTGGACATTCAAATATACTTTAATCCTCTGACTAAAATAGCTGTGTTTATTTTATTTTACTTTTTATAAATTATTTTCCATGTTCTTCCCCTTTCTGAGACAATAAAATTTGACTTTTAAAATTCAAGACCTTACGAAGGCTGTTACTTTGACTATTTTTAAGCTTTTTATTTTTATTCTCAAAAGTTCATTATTAAAAACTGATCATGAACAAACAAATGAGCATTTACAATTCTCCTGTGAATAAATACTCTGCCAGATTATAGTAGTGTTTATCATGTTACATGCAGTTCACTAAGGTCATTTACAGAGCGGTTAGCTTTACATGCATGTTTTGATATCATGTGCTTGTCGCTTATGCGTGTTCAGTTAGAGATACTGTTCCCAGTCTCTCACTTAACTTCATGTGCTATACTGTAAGCATAGCTTGGAAATTTTGTGTGTTTAGTAATGCTGGTATTGAAATATAATATACAGGAACGTATTCTTTTATAATATACCTTCATTAAATTACAGTATTGTAGCGAAACAAAAAGAGCATTAAAGGAAACATAGGCCAGTTCCAACTATCAGAATCATAAAAATCCTCTGAAGATGTACCTGGCTCCCAGCTGATTACCGAGTAATTGAAATAATATTTGTAATTTTAGAATCAGCAACTCAGTAATTATGTGCAAGTATGTTGTGCATTTTCTTTCAGTGGAGGAACTTTAATAATACGAGTTATAACTCGTATTTATAGAATTAAGATTGTATAGTGTTTAAATGCGTTCATAATGTATAATTTTTAGTAATATTTAAGAAATAGCATGCAATAATATATAGCGAGTTAAGGAAAAACTCACGTCTTTCTCGGAACAGAGAAAGACAGAAGTCAGACAATGCAAGATAATCCCTTCTGGTAATCAGCTAGGGTTGAAAATATTCCCGCCTCAGGCTAGACAACAACTTGTTAAGTGGCAAAATTGGAGACGTTCGAATAAAAGAGTCATTGACAGTAACGTATGAAATCTGTTTCAATTCATCTTATTGATGAATAACCGGGCATTTGGCTAGACCAAAATTGTCCAGCGAATGGAAATAAATTCAGTGAGGTAAGCACTGGCCTATGAGTAACATTTAACGCAGAATTGGCGGGAATATTTCGCGTCGCTGGCCATGAATAGTGTTATTTTGTATTGTGTATAAAAGAGAGATTTTGCCTAAAAGTCGTGCAGTCTCAGAATTTTCCAGGCCTAAATACGTGTGGCTACCGTCACCCGGAGATCAGCGGATGAGCGGCCTAAGTACCAAGCACCAGTTACGGCGACAACGAAGCTCGAGTGTCTGTCCCCACGCTAACTGCCGACACAACATCATTGAGCTGCATTAAGAATTCTGTTGAATTAGCAATCTCTTCGCACTCGGCCCCACTTGGTTAACGCAATAGACTTATGTGTTTGCTAAGTTTATCTTGCCGTGGTTCTAAATGAGACGTTAGTTTTCCTGAATATTCATGTTAATGAGAGTAGCGATATCAGCAACTAAAGAACTAAACGTTATTTATCGTCACCTTTCGCATCGGAATTTCGTTCACGCAATCCCGTCTGGCTCACAGCCGCCAAAATCCAGCGAAACGCTTTCGAGAGAGACTCATCGAAGAAGAGCTAGGTGGTCTGCAGCAGCCGTGATGAAACCTGCGATCAGCGGGCTTAAATTATTTACTGCAGCCATCGTACAGCGCGATTCCCACCCGTCCCACCTATTAAAATTCTCCTTCAACTCGTAGAGGAAGTGAATACGAAGAGTTTTTTCCGTGACAAAAAATAATAAAAGCCTTTATATTTTACGGAGTAAAAATGACATGACATAGGCTCGAAATTAGAACACATTCCAAAAATGTCTCTTACGTGTTTGTCACGAGAGACAGAGATATCAAACAGCCTGGCAAGAATAGCTACAGTTCCTTTTAAATCATTCAGAATATTGGTAGTACAGCAATTACAACAGCAAACTAACTTTTGTAATTGGATTTCCAAAAGCGCCATTTATCCGAATTTATTAGGATTTTTTATTTTCACTGACGAAGCTTGGTTTAGTCTTTAAGGGTGTTCCCAAAATAATATAACAGTTTTATACGGACATCTCACCATAAGACTGTGCGCGCATACGTCTGCCGACGCTGTTGTTAATCGCGCCATATCTTTCATGTGAAACATGAAAGCATCCCTTCATATATATGTATGTGTAAATGAATAGCGGTATATATACGAATATGAGACTGCGTGAAAGGGATTCCGATGTGAAAGGTGACGATAAATAATTTAGTTCTTTATTTGCTGATATCGTTACTCTCATTAACATGAATATTCAGGAAAACTAACGTCTCATTTGGAACCACGGCAAGATAAACTTGGCAAACACATAAGTCTATTGCGTTAACCAAATGGTGCCGAGTGCGAAGATATTGCCAATTCAACAGAATTCTAAATGCAGCTCAATGATGTTGTATCGGCCCTTAGGGTGGGAATAGACACTCAAGCTTCGTTGTCGCCGGAACTGGTATATATATATATACACGAAATCTGTTCAAAAAGTATCGCGTATTTTGTGTTTTTTCAAAAAGTATTTATTTATTCATGAATATCTATTTTGTCCCCTTCAAAGTAATCCCCACCAGATATTATATACTTGTGTCAACGTTCAACGTTTTTCCAATCCTCGAAGCACTTTAAAAAATCGTTTTTTGTGATATTGTTCACCTCTTCCTTCGATACCGTCTTTATCTCCTCAATCGTGGTGTAGCGTCGTCCTCTCATGGGCCTGTTCAGTTTTGGGAACAAAAAATGACACAGGGGGCCAGGTATGGGGAGTATGGTGGCTGCGGCATTAAAGTGTGTTGTTTTTGCCCAAAAATTCCCGCACAAGCAACGATGTGTGAGCAGGGGCGTTATCATGGTGCAAAAGCCAATTTTTGTTCTTCCAAAAATCCGGGCGTTTCTGGCGGATTGCTTCACGCAAATTGCGCATATTTGCAGGTTATATTCCTTATTGACCGTTCTACCCTGTGGCAAGAACTCATGATGCACCACGCCCCTGCAATCGAAGAAAACTGTAAGTAAAACCTTCACATTCGACCGAACTTGGCGCCCTTTTTTCAGTCTTGACTCGTGTGGCAGCATCCATTGGGAAGATCCAAGTTTCCACGTCATAACCATAAACCCATAATTCGTCACCAGTTATGACCCTCTGGAGCAAATTTGGGTCGTCGCGGACAGAGTCCAATATCTCCTTAGCAACGTTAATGCGATGGTGTTTTTGGTCGAAACAGAGCAACTTTGGTACGAATTTTGCGGCGACCCGTCTCATGCCCAAGTCATTGGTAAAAATCGAATGGCACGAGCCAATCGATATGTTTAGGTCCTCAGCAACTTCTCTAACAGTGATTCGACGATTGGCCAATCCCTATTTTCTTCACTTCTTCAATGTTTTCGTCTGTTGTTGGCGAGCTCGGGCGTCCGGGACGCTCTTCGTCGTTCACATCTTCTCGACCCTCTGAGAACATTTTGTGCCTACGATAAACGTTGCTTTGGTCCAAGATAGCTTCACCATATGCCACAGTAGATATTCGGAATGCATCCGCGCACTTAATTTTGTTTTTCACACAAAATTTGATACAGATTCTTTGTTCCATTTTTTGGAATAGGAAAAAATCGAAGACGAGCCAAAACACGTCCAAACAAAATAGCTGTCAACAATTAACTGAACATTCAAAATGACCGAACTTGTCATAATGGGTCAGGGACATAAGTACCAACATAACGCCTTAAAACAATCGAAAGTCAAATATACGTAGCCCACGGAAATCAAAATTCGCGATACTTTTTGAAGAGACCTCGTATATAATATAAAAGAAAAATAAAAAGAAAGTAACACTATTAACAATGCAACAAATTAACTGTAATTATATATATGAGTATAATAGTTTTGATAAAGAAGATGCTTAAGCAGTACCATTGTGTCGAGTTTGAAAGACAATTAATTCAAATTGTGTAAATGTTTAATATTACAGTATAAAATTATAAAATTCTGGAATGAAATACGAATAATAAATAAAAAATAAATTGAAGTTAATAGCTTGACAAATTAAAGCGTTTAATACTCCTACTAGTATTAAAATTGCTATCAATGAAATCAGTTTATTAGACCAAATTCAAAGTAAAGAATATACATAAAGATAACAAATCGCCTCCTTGGTGCGGTGATTACTTTTGGGACTGATAGCACAGAGATCATAGGATCGAATACCGGTCGGGTCAAGCTACCTCAAAAAATTCTTTTTTTCAGGATGTTTCCTTGCCTTGAATGGCTTTTAATTCTTCATTTTTATAGTGTTTAACGCCTGTTTTACTACTGAGACATCACAGGCCGTGGACACTGATGATACATGAGACGAAATAATAAACTGGAAAAATATTTTTTTAAGAAAAGAAGCGTTCCAGGCCTATCTTCCCGTCATTTGCCATTTATGAGGACTGAGGAAAACCTGGAAAAAAGAAACCTCAGTCAGGAAGTTCGGTCCTAGTGGGAATCGAACCCCAGACATTCATGAGGCAGCGCCTTAACGACCTCGGCGGTCTTCATTTATCCCTACAAATTTATACGCATGGCATTCAGTTCACTAAATATACGCGCCGTGAAAACATTTAAAAATCTATATAATATACATAACATACAACAATATAATTTGCACGTAGAAAGGATTTGAAAATATCGATTTTACAAAATCAACTTATAGTAGTTTATGCTTATTTTCCAATACTAGCATCTAAACTGCTCTTATTTCATCGTCCTTTGCAGCGTAGACACTGGTTTTGTTCACAGAACTGAACTAAATTTGTTTACTTCACTGCCGATATTTTAATTCTTTTAATTGCTTTGAATTAAAACGATTTGCAAGAGTATAAAATGCACTTTTGGAGTAATGTGTACTTATTAGGAGTTAAAATTAATGGAATAAACAATTATTAGTTAACATAGCATTTAAATTAAGATTTTACCTCTTTTTGAAAGATAAGTCATATAATTTCTTAGTCAACTTCTTTAATATGGCTACTTTATCCATTCGAAGATAAAATTATGTACCTTATTATAGATGATATAAACTTTAGCATCACTTAAAACACCTTTCGGTATAAATGCATAATTTTCTTTGCGTACTTTAATTCACTTACATTCTTTTTGTTCGCAACGCCATTGTCGTTTTGTTTCTTAGATTTGGGGTCTATTTTAATTCTTTTAACATAACAGGTCATTGTCATTATTTGCACACACTTCCTGTTCTTAAAGAATGATGAAATTGATTTTGTTTCTGAGACACACTGAAATTCCACAGTTTACACAGGACTAGACAGACGTACTCAAACTAATAACTGCTGTTCGCCTCGCACGAATTAACAATGACTGCAAACAGTAACGGGTCGTTACAGATTATAGCAACAGTGACACGGAGAGAATGAAGACTCAGTTTAAATATATAATGTAGTTTCCAAAATTAATGAGCAAGATTATGGGCCTATAATATATTAAAATTTTTTTAAGAGCAATTTAATGTTAAAATAGTTGTAATGCATGTATATTTTCTGTGTACGGCTCTATAATTTTAAATTAAATGTTAATTTATATAGTTTACATACCAAGTGTTTGGGATGGGTCATTTAAAATCAGAGGATGGGAAAGTTCGATTCAAAGGGGGTAGGACTAACAAGGATAACACCGCTGTTGTTACATAAATAACTATTATTTCTTTATTATATGAAAACAATTATTTATTCACATATATTGGCAGCATTGAAACACTTCGTCCACGAATCAAGTAAGTTGGCAACAAATCCAACAAACATCTGATATTTTTGAAAGAGTGCAACATGCAGATGTATTCAAGCTGAAGGTTTTCATTTTCAGCTCTTCCTTTAACGTGGAAAGGTTACTTTGTTGCTGAACGAGCGCTACTATAACTCGAAAACAAGATCAAATGATCCTTAAATGAGTATTACGGTACATTCTGTATATTGGCTACTCCATTATTAAAATAATTTTCGAAAATTCCATTCGCACCTCATATCCTTGTTGGTTACAATAGCGTTTCCTGTTTGGGAACTGACTTATATGTGGTTAAACACAGATTCATATATAACTATCATCATTATTGAAGTTTCTCGGGAAACCTTGCTTGGTAATCCGCATAAAAAAATAGTATATTAATGCTGTGAAATATGGATTTAGTTCTTACGATTACTTTAAAGGCTAGTAATAAAAGTTATTGTTTTAAAGAAATATGAAATATGTGGAAAGTAAGTCCATTTTCCCTAGAGCAGAAAAGAGTATCAAAATTAATAAGAACAATATTTTATATTAATGCCGGAAAAGACTAGAAAGACACGTATATGTTGATACTTCTGTTCACCCAAATGTGAATATAAATTATGGATGTACTATTAATATTTACAGTGGCAGTATTTTCGCTCGCTCTTTAGCCACTATCATTTATAATAGCGGTTGTGTCGGTTTTTTAATTCTTTTTTTCCCAAATGCAATACTAGTTTCATGTTTTATTTGTTTGGCTGTAGTGTTACTGTAATTGGTTTCAAATCTTGTGCTTTCTTCTAACTTGTTCAAGTAGTTCCTTTCGGAGCTATTAAATTTAATTAATAGAGATTTTCATCTCAAAAATGCTAGTTGGAAACTATTGTAAACTTTCAGAACCATAATCGTATGATTGTTTGCACCCCTAGTCACTCTGTTTCTGGGCAAAACAAAATTAATTTTAGTTCTTAATCTATATGAACTGGGCGCAGATCCTGCGGGATGAGCTTAAAAGCCATGTTTGTATATTTACGGCACATTGAAGAATTTCATACCTAAAAAGAGCTCCCTGGACATCTCTACCGGCCATTTCAAGTACAAGTGATAACCTTGCATCATGCTAGATGGCACTTGAAGCAATGGGATATGCTGACCACTATTCTTCTGACATCTATAACCGCTGAGTGTAGTAAATTCGAATGGTTAATACCAATTGCTAGGACCAGGAAGAGGAACAGGCATTAGGCCTAATCCTTGTAAGTGGATTGTTATATAAATTCATAAATTCTTCGCAAGTGTAGGATCAAGGGTTGTCCTAAGTGTTTTACATGTTTTAGAAGTGAATCTACAGTAATGCTCATTTACATTCACTTTATAAATATCCATTTGATGAAAAACAGGATTTAATATAAAGAAAGTTTGATATTTGTATCTTCACAGAACGAATGAAATGATTAAACATTAAGTCATTAATGGCAACAAGAATCAAAAGAGGATCAAAGACAAAGAAAGCTTCGCGTACTCTCTAAATTAAGATGGTAATTTCAGATCTTTGGCCATTCCTGTCATAATAATTTAAGTACATAGTTAATTTAAGAGAATTACACCGATACCTAAAAATTAATTTTGTTACCAGCAAATCATGTCAGTAACAATTAAAGCTCTTAGACAAATCACAGAACACTGCATATGCGTATCTTAATTTTCAAAAGCTGCAGTAATATAAATAACAAGATAACAGCATCAGTTGTATTTAGACCTCTTTTGAATTCCATACTGTCTATGAGAGAAAAGCTAATTTATTTCCCAAAGACAAATTTGATTTTAATCACATTTTGCAACGTGTTAAGAGGTAATAGGAAGTGGATCTATAATTATACGAATGGGAACATTTTTAGATATTTTGTAAAAACATAAAATATATCTATTAATTATTTATGTCCATAGTTAACGGAATGCTGATCATGTTAATAATTTTTTTAAAAAAAATATAATATAATCAAAATCGTGTAATTTTTATTATATTTGCAACATTAAACACTTCATGGGAAAAATCACTAAACCTGAAGGTTATTTTTTATTAAAAATTAAAGAGGATATTTTTATAGCCTCTAGTGTTTTTACAATAACACTAGAAAAAGTCTTATTCATTCTGCTGATATTTTTCTTGTTTACAAAGAAGGTAGTACTCTCTTATTCAGATGTTACTTTTAGTGTCGTTAAAGAAGGTGCTTTCATTTAATTCATTCACTTGTTACTTTCAGTGTTGCTAAAGGCTGTATTTCCCCCTCGCACTCACTCAGCTATATTATTTTGGCTCACTTGATATAATAACTAAAGAAGAACGGGAAAATGTATAAAAGCATATTAACAAAAAATAAATATATACGAAATGGATACAGATATAATAGAAGAATGTAATTCAACTAATATGACAGATTTAGAAAACTCCTTGAAAAAAGCAAAAATAAAAAGACTCCGGGTGTAGACATTATAAATACTGAATTAATAAAATATGCCAGTTTAAAATGGGAAAGGAAATTTATTGAGGTGCTAAATGTTTTCTGGAGTAATGATAAAATACAAGAAACATGAAACATGAAGAATATAGAGAAGACTGTTCTAAGTATAGAGGCTACTAAGTTCAGCTTATAAAATCTATACAGCAATAATAAAATTCAACTTTCAGCCAACAGTGGATGGATGTCTTTATGAGGAGCAATGTGGGTTTAGGAAAGGCAGGTAATACATAGCTGTAATCTTTGTTATAAAACAACCAATGGAAAAAGAAGGGAATTTAGTCTACCACTGTTATTCATATGTTTAGATCATGAAAATAGCATACGACCGAGTAGATAGAAAGTATGAGAAATATTGAACTAACACTGTAATGTGATTAAAGCAATTAAATCACTTTATGATAATCCCCAGATAATGATAAAAATTGTTCTTCTTTTAAAGTTAATCAAGGTATTAGACAGGGATGTGATTTATCCCCATTATTATTTCACACACATATGAATGAATAGTGTTTAACGCCCATTTTTGCTACAGAGGTACCACAGGCGATGGACACTGGTGATACATGAAATGAAATGATATATTGGGAAAGGGTTTATTTTTAGGGAAGGAAACGTTCCAGGCCTAAGTTTAGGGTACCTCCCCGGCATTTTTCAGTCATGAGGACTGAGGAAAACCTGGAAAAAATCTCAGTCAGGAAGGAGGGTCCTGGCGGGACTCGAACCCCAGACCTCCCTCTCACGAATCCGCGATTTAACGATCTCGGCCACCCGTGGCGGCACACACACACACACACACACACACACACACACACACACACACATTACAGAGCACTATTCAGGAATGACAAATATTAAATCCCAAAAGCACTAGATATAAGTAGATAAATATCCTACTAAATATTGCTGTCCGAATCTGCGAATGATCCGCAAGAGAATGTAACAAAGTTAAATAAAATAAAAACCTTCTTTATTAATAAAATTAAAGTGATGGCTGTGGAAGGTAGTGCAACAGGAGAATGGTAATAAAGGATTATATAATAAAACGAGTAAATAATTTAAATATCTGGAATGAAACCTATCAATCTACAATTTGAACCACGATATAGGCAACAATGTAATAAAAAATAACTCAATAAATGGATGAATCAATAAATACTTAGGAAATTCAATTAGGAAGAAGATCAAACTCAGGTTACATAATATTATAACCCTATAGTAGTAAAACCTGGGTTATATGAGAGAAAAAAATTGAAAACTCAGAAGTTACATTTATGGTAAAATTATTAGGAGCATTTCTAAAGGATGAATTGAGAAGTACAGACTTAAGAACGGAACCGCATGTAAGAAATAATTCACTACAAAAAGAACTGGCAAGAGCATATCAATTTTCGTTATAAACAAAAATGGAAGACGGGATATACGAGGGCCGAAAACTAGGTGGAAAGATCAATTTAAAGAATAAAATACCTTTGGCACAGAACGGGATAACCAATCCTTGGAAAGGTATTAGAAGAGAAAGAACACATTCAACTGTTACTTTTCATTAGTAGTAGTGGATATTTGTGTTCTGCTGATTAATGCATTCTTTTGCATTATTGCGATTTAAATTAGTTTTACTCAAAAATGTAATGTTATGTATTCATTCATATAAGATGTTTAATTTCAGCTTCAGTTTGCATAATTTCCTATTTAAAATTAATTGAAACAAGCACGCCAGTTTAGATATTGAGGGGGAAATTTAAAAATCAATTTTGAATAAATTTGGTTTAACCATTAACTCCCTACAAACTATTTTGAAATTTAAAACGAATCCCTTACTATGTTATGAATTGTACTTAAATTTTAAATAGTATTAAAACTTTAGTATATATTTTGTTTTCCATTCTTATCTGGCAACCAAGTTTGTCATTGTTTGCATTTGGACAGAAAGAAAATAACTGAGTTAGTTGTACATGAAACGACAATTTGTTTTGGTTAATATCACAGTAATATAGCCTATTTCAAAGCCCCTCACAAACTCGCTTACATTCTGTTCTATTTTGTATGCTATTCACCATTTTGAAAGAAGTTATTTCTAAAATAAAATTATTATATTAATTTCTCAGTCCTTTTGCAGTTTTATTTCGTTCAAAGTGAAACATTTCAGGTTACCAGAACAAAATATGTGACAGAATTGAATCCTGTTTAAAATTTAAGTATTATAGGTTAGGAGTTTTTTTTTTTTTTTTGATTGCTTTATTTATGGACGCTCTTCAACAGTTCAGATCATCAGCGTCCCATTCAACTCAGGGTGTGAAACGGCCGACAAATTTTGCTCAGAGGCCTCTCTTTCAAGCTTGTGGTTCATTATCGTGCCGTAAATGTACGACACGGGACCCACGGCTTTACTTCCCTTCCGAAGGAAGCCATACATAGGATTTTAGGATTTTTTCGCCCCGAAAAAATCCACCGGTCCTGGCCGGGTTCGAACCCGCGATCTTGGGTTTAGGAGGCAAGTATGGTAACCACTACACCACCAGGGCGACTTATAGGCTAGGAGTGCCATTTGAAATTTCAAAGTATGGGAGATTGGGGATGAGAGGGTGAAACCTAAAATTTAGTTAGCATTTGTTTCAATCTTTTACCTTCGATATCAAAATTGATATTTGTCTAAATTGTCTAAATTCAATTTATTTTAAATAAATAGTTGTTGATACCGTTAAGTTTTGAATGTATAATATAGTATTTTTCTTCAACGATGGTATTGCTAGTAATCTATTCCTATAATAAAATTCCATCGGTGATGGTTTCTTTGATTCTTTCTCCCCCTTCTTTGTTGACATTATTTTCAGCAGACCAGATCAGAATTAATGACAGGCTGGGGTTAGCGACCAGCCTTGCGTACCTACCCTGTGTTGGGTTTAACCGCAGACATGAGCACCAATTTTAGTTCGTAAAGTTGTGCTGCGAGCGCGCCGAATAGAAGTGAGCTTGGCAAGTTATGAACGGTTGGAAAGCAGAAGAGCTGGCAATTAACTGAGTCGGAATCCAGCCTTTGTTGAGAAGTTAACTTGCTAGAACAGACCCCATCCCGCTATATATATCGTATCAAGTTCCTTGCAAGAAAACAGAAGGAATCGCAAGTTCTCGAAACTAAAGAAACGCCAACAAAGCGATGTTGTTTCATTTATCTAGATTAGCAAGTGAGGGAGGGAGAGAGGGAAGATGGAATGGGGGAGAAAAACATCTAACTACCACACGCGGAACTGTCTGGTTTTACGTTGTTCACTGGATAAATGTTACTCCAACAGCGTGTTTGTTTAAAGTGAACTTTGCTGTGTATTTCGAACCAAAGCAATTCCTGGCTGATCTTTGTTAACTAGAAGTTAAGACGTCCTTATTTAGACACTAGAAAGTCTCTCTGCTAGAGATACGAGGTTCGACTGCAGATGCCACTAAATACTTTTGCAAACGCATTTGACTTTGTCTTTATTCTCTTTTGCTTTCTTCCCATCAACATGTGCTTTTATCCATATTATATTGTTCATGATCAATGCGAATATTTATAAGTTTATAATGCTATTTGTAAATTAGTAATAACACTGATCATTTTATATAATGGGCTTGTAAAGACAATTGCTATTATAATACTATTATCCCGATGAAGGAGTGTATTCAGTGAGCTAGAACGTTTATTCCAGTTTCAATAAGAGAATATCTATCTAAGGTAGCCAAAAATATCTGTCGATATCATATAAGATCTAAACTAAAATAATGTCACAATCTCTTATGACAATTAGATAACTACCTCAAATCAAACTTAACATCCCTTTTACTAACACAATTATAACCCTATTACCGTATGCTCTATATATAAACATGCACAAATGTACCGGGATATAGTCGGGAAGTGATGTGGGTGTTGATATAACTGAAAACACATATTGGTTGGTACGTCAGATTAAGATATTTTATTACATTATAATACATAATTCTACAGGGTCACCTTGTTACATGATGAACCCAGAGTGGCTTCCTTGTTATCTCTTGGGACAGAGGAACGATTTATCGTTAAGTCCTAACACTATCATTTCTTTCTTTCGACTCTCATTGCAAAACGAAGGCAACTGTTAGCCACGCATAATGCGTAGACCAACCGCTATCTACCTCAATAACTCCCCCCTTATGTTCTTAGTTTAAGGAACTTGGATAGCCTTTTAAAACAACTGTCCCACACACTATTGCTGATAATGACTCTATAATACGTTGACAATGCAGCACTTTCAACGCCTCATTATTAGTACCATTTTTATAATCACCATAATAACGAAACAAAATAAAATCTTAGAAATAAATGGTCATCATCACTATCTCCCTTCTGCCTATGTAATGAAAGACTGTGGATTTCTTTGTGATACAACTCCTTAGGACACGAAGCAAAACTTTCATTGAGTGTAGTTTCCGATCGGCAACGTTTCGGAGTTGCTATCTTCGGAGATGATTATCCCCCCCCCCCAAAGGCAAATATATCTAATGATGCCTTTTTTTCTAATGCTCAGTCAGATGGAAGGGGATAGCGAAGAGTGAATATTTATAGAGGTAGGTTAAGATTTGGAAAATTAATTAAGCTAAATATGTAATTAAGGCAGCTATGTAATGTTGTTAACTTTATTCATGTTCAAATTATGCTATTGTAACAGTAATAAGGTAAGAGTTAATTAAATTAATTACATGCAATTTTAAAAAAGCTTAATGCTCCATGACTCTCCTTAAATGTATTTACGCTTATTCCTTCAATGCTTTTCTGTGCAAATAATTACCATTTAAACAAATTCTTGCGTTATACTAAACTTTTTATCACAATCCTTGTAGGATACTAAGCTGTTCTGCTGCAGTTGAGAATTACATAAAAACAGCTAGAGAAAAGCTATCAATCAATCAACCAATCATGTGATCCGGGTTCCACGTAATATAAAATACGATAAGTATGAAATTTAAACATAATTCACTGCAAATGGTATTTACTGTTAAATAAAAATAATCACATCATTCTGTACAACCGCTATACAACCAAATAAAGTGAAATACTCTGTCTTAAATTGATATCATTTGCGTTCCGGTCCTTTAGTTGAACTTCAAGTTCTATAAAATCCTAGAAAAGAGCAGACATAATCAACTGGGCTGAGAGGAGATTAGTCTATGGCATTAACTAAACATACTTATAAGACCCCCTTCAAATCTCTCTGAGGCGACTTGAAAAACCACTATTACGCTTGCGCAAGGCAGGTTGAGCCTTCAACCATATTATTAGTAATCGGCTATCTACATCACACACCCCCACAGATTCAAATTAGAGAATATTTCAATTTATCACTAAAAATGAACACGTGGGAACCAACACTAATCGGGTAGGCTAAGCCTTACAGCCTTAATGGACGCTTTGCTTCTACTGATAGCTTAGGTTAGGTTAGGTTAGGTTAGACTGGGTTAGGTTGGGTTAGAGCAAGTAAATTCGCAAGGCTAGGTACTGCTGCAAATGGCATCCTCCTGGGAAAGACCCAGGCGACCTGAACTGGTTTCTGATAGTGAGGAATATAACGTGTTTATTTATTTCAACAAAGAAAAGCGTAGTGTTTTCAAATTCTATCCACTTTGATTACAAAATGTTAGTAATAGTCATATTAAGTAGCTGGCTCAAAGTCTAGATATGGTGCTTTACACGTATATTTATACTACTCACTATTAGGACTTATATTACACAATACACAATATACACAAATTATATCTCTACTTACATCATTACATATAAAAGTGATATAAAGCAATATGAAATATATGCACACTGTCGGTTTACCTAAATAAAGGTCAAGAAACTAAATTTAAACAACGATGTGTTACGGTGTACTTAGAAAAATATATTATAACCATATAAACTTAATAATGTTAGTTTTGTTCATTTATTTGTTCACGATTACACACGAATATTATACAAAATAATATTGTGTCTAACTTTTCCTGACTCTATCTCAATATATTTCTGAATATGACCTATACTTTTAAAATAACTGTAGTTCATTTTGCATGGCTAAAATTGTAGTTTTATGAAGATTCTACTTTTAAAGTGTCAAAATAAATATAACGCAAAATCTCTTTTTTAAATCTTAAAACTTTCAACATGTATATTTTTTTATTTATAACTTTATTTAATGTCACCTAACAGCATAGGTGTTATAACGACAAGTTATATATTTAAAAGAAGTAAGTTTACAATCTTTGGAGTATTTAAATAATGATGATTCATTTAATGCTTCCTAAAGATCTGGAGGATTTTGGTGGTTGATTCTATAGCTAGAGAATCTGTCTCATTTACTTATAATATTCGTGATTGTAGGATTTTTAAATAATGTTCACAAAATGGAGGTTCTGGTGCGGTAAAAAGATAGTCATGTGTTAATTTCGTGTGGCTAGAGAGTAAGACTTTTAGATATCGGTTAAGCTTTTTGTAAAACATGGGAATTAGTGTTGAATTTCACTAAATGCAAACGGCTGTTTTGGTAATTTTCATACCAGTTGGTTTTCCATTGTAGTGTCAGATTTTTCTTAATATGCGAGGGCGGATCAAATATAAACAAGCCTTTGTTTATTGCGTACCTGTAGAGTGCAGGATTTTAGAGCATGTGTGGTGGGGTTTCTGGAGGGGAGTAGTGGTCTTAGGAACTCGTTTTATTCCGTTGGCCAGTTGCGGTCGTGATGAGCGAGAGGGAGTGCATTCCGCTGTTGTGCAACGTGTGATCATAAAATTTCTCGTCAAAGAAAATGTTAATGCATCTGAAATTTATCATCGGTCACTGCCACAGTTTGGGGAAAGGACCCAAATGAAACATTAGTGCCGAGAGTTTGAGTGTGTGAACATGTTGAAAACATGGCCCATTCATGCTGCTCCCGCACCATGTTACGCCATAGAACTTAGTACATAGAACATTCAAGCTGTTCTGAGGAGGATCGCAATATCATTGTGCCTGCAACATCTCTAGAATTTCTCATAAGTTATGGGAGTGTCCAATCAATCATTCGGAGGGAGTTGAGAATGCAAAAAGGTCATCTCGTTGGGTTCTGCTGTGCGAGTTCAAACTTCTCGTACGCTTCTCGCGCATTATGAATTTGGGTCAAAAGCATCACGTGTGATGAGACATTACACCCTGCAATCAAATAAGAGTAGTGGCGAGCCACCGCCGATGAAAGCCAAGACATGGCTGTCTGTGGGGAAGGTTTTGGCCACGGTGTTCTGGGAATATAAAAGTGTCCTGCTGATTAATTTCCTCCAAGTATGATTGACCATTAATGCTGCCCACTACTGTGACCTTCTCGGTCAAGTTCTAGGCGCATTCCGGTCAAAAGGCGCAGTAGCCCATTCAGAAATGTGCTCATTGTGCAAG
This sequence comes from Metallyticus violacea, assembly GCA_030762175.1. Taxonomy (NCBI): domain Eukaryota; kingdom Metazoa; phylum Arthropoda; class Insecta; order Mantodea; family Metallyticidae; genus Metallyticus; species Metallyticus violacea. The sequence continues at coordinate 64,400,611 of CM060830.1, forward strand.
ATAATGCCAAACCACACACTGCAGCATCAACACAACAAAAATTGGTTGATATGCCTTCCACATACACCCTACATTCCGGATCCCTCACTATGCGACTTCTTTACGTTCGGTCTGCTCAAAGAAGCTCTTGGTGTACAGCTCTTCACAACCAACGAGGAATTAAAAGACTTCGTGCGCAACTGGCTCCACACCCGTCCTCGAAATTGGCATTAAAAATTGCCAATCCGTTGGAGCAAATACATAGATAAGATGGAAAACTATGTAGAAAAATAAGAAAAATGTTAATTTCAATTAACTTTTATTAAAAATGGTTTGTAACAAAAGGCTTGTTTATATTTGATCCACATAAGTATAATATAGCATCTTCATGTGGAATAGGAATAGGGAAGGTGAGTTGGTGGCAGTCTTGTTGCATCCTTGCTTACTTGCTTACCTTCAACAATATTTTATTATATATTATATGTATATCTTTCATTAATATATTATTTGTAGAAAATTTTGAAGTAGATTTTAAAGTACTATTGGCATCAGAATATGTTATGTATTTTTTCTTAGAACATGCATATTGTAATATTAGATACAATTAAAAAATGTGGCGAATGTACTTAGAGCATGTAGAACGTTACAAAAGATAGTTTTATTTACCTCTTTGGTCGTTTTTCTGGAAAATATTTCCGAATCCAACGGCCGCCTAAAGGCAAAGAAAAGAAAATATTCTATTAGCAGAACTATGATATAGAACTAAGGTGGAAATTTTCCTAAATAAATAAATGGCATACTGCAATTCAATTTAGAAGAAAGCAATAAAGTAATGCAGCAAAGAATTTATATAATATTTAGAATAGAAATAGAACTCTATGTGTCACAACTGAAATAGTTAAAATTTTGGAATAGTTTTAATAATTTCTCATCTCATTTTCACTTTTGTAAAATGTCAAATTAAGTACCAAACTATATAACCATTTCGAGCACATATTCAAACACAAGCAATATTATGAACAAATACAATCCGAAACAGCGGTAATATGATTGGTCAACACATATGGTGTATAATCTGTATAAGTACACCCTGATTAATGTTATCAATAAGGTGTTAATGCACACATCCGATCATTGTCAAATACATCCCGTTCCACTATGACAACTGCCACTTGAATCTTTTAACACTCTTGTATATAAAGACATCTGTAAATAAATCGTGTATTGCCAAATTTTAGCAACCTATTTCCTTCTTCTATCTTCCGAATGTCATGACAATAAAATGTACAACAATATAATGAAAACGGTGAACACAGCAGTGGTAAGTTTCCATTTTCAGTTAAACAGCAGAACTACAACTTCCCCACCGTCGAATTATTAGGATCTTGCTCTATTAGGACGGCTTAAACACAGGAGATGCCTGTAGAGGCATTTGTCCCATCAGATGAGCCGATAACACAATTCCGGTATACAGCACAGCAACTGTGCGCTGAACAATCGAGGGATAGCCTAGAGCTATCGATTTTGACACGTAATAAACTCGAGATTCCTATTCCAACACGTGCTTTTGTGTGAGCCGGGGGAAATCCCTTGCTGTGATTACTGTTCTCATGGCAATGCGTGGAAAACTAGATACTACACACAACATACAGTCCCTAGCAAAAGTTTCAAAGCCATAAACATTCCAAAAAACTAGTGTACAAAACTTAATATCATAGATTTGTACTGGTTTCAAACTTTCTGGACTGAACGTGATCTTAAATTATTCTTTTATTATGTATAAATAGCATTTTATATTTACATTATTTTAAAATTATTTATATTAAATTACCATGTAATTTAATGCCATGTAATTTAATATAAAACTATTTTTCAAAATACATTGCAATAAATGTTCGCGAAATGGGACGAAAATTTATCTAGTGGTATTATTTTTGGTGCACAATTAACGTTTAACAACTACCTGAAAGGAACGATGTTGAATAGGCATAAAAAGAGAAAGTGAATAAAAAACGAACTCCATTAGATGGTTAAATATTTTATTTGAGAGCCCTTTGATTTGATCAGAGGTCAAATTTTAAAAACAACTTCAAATTTTATGTTTGCATTCCAAATAATTATTTGGATTTTTCTGCTTAATTTGACATATTATTCATTGAAAAATTCCAGTTCTAAGTGTTTTAATTACGTAATGCGTTTTATATGTCAAGCTATTATTTTAATACCGTGCACTTTTGCATAAAAATTAAAATACCTCGGAAACCATTTGTTATAGGAAGCGGCAGGCTCAGTATTTTGTAGGTAAATTACTGTTTCAGATGTCAACAACAGTAATGACTGATCGTTATTTCATTTTTTAAACAATTGAAAACCTTTCTGTTTATTTTTAGTTTTGCAAGCTATGCATTCCAGCTTTATTTCATAAATACATCTAATATCATGCCTAGGTCAACCAGGATTTATAAACATTTAAAAATCAAAGGAAATAGGTGTTACAAAATATATCCACTAAAGCATGACATTAGTGATAATAAAAATTCTAGGCCTATTTCCGAAGAAAATAATTTAATGAATAATTAACCAATTACATTCCCTCTAATGCTTGCAAGAAAAAGATATCTTACAATCATATGAAAGACGTTGAAAACAAATAAATAAAATTATTAATATAGTGATTGGCTTCAATATTTTAATTACAGTGTTCAGTAAAACTGTCTCTTGTAATATGTGTGGTGGTAATGTTACTTTGTGTGAAGATGCAGGTGCAAGAAAAATGTATTAATATGTAAATTGGCAATTATTTGTTTTAACATTAACGCTATTGTAGTTTTAAGTAACAAAGTTCATATTCTATGTGCCTTTTCATTATAAAATAATTTAGAGAGAAGCATGAAAAATTTATAGCTGATCTACCTTATTACATTATTGCTGAGATCTAATTTCAGGTCATTTACATAAGATCTTTTTGTTCATGAATATAAATATAGTTTTATTTTTATAAAAAAGAAGTCTATTACAAAAACAACAACTTATTATTTTTATAAAGTACATTATCCAAACTAGAGCTCAGAACTTATAATGTGATGAAAAATAAGCAACAAAAGTTTCACTGAGCAATACTTTCTGAGAAAAAGGTACATAGAAATGAACAACTTTGTATCAGTGGCCTGTGATCTCACCTTAAGTTCGTGGTTGCATTCGAAATGTCAAAGCAACGAAATGTATGTTCATACATCCAGTCCCATTTCTGTATCTGTTTGTAGTTTCCTATGAATAAAAATTTAACTTTCACCTTTTACTCTTGACTTTCTTAAGTTAATTGATACTTTTTCCATGTTTTTGGATTAGATTTTCTATTCTATGTTGAAATTTTTTGAGGGCTATGAATGAGCAATAAACAGCTTAAAGCAATTACAGGTACTCAACAATGCAATTGTAAAAAGACAGAATGTTAAACATTACACATTTCAGTGGTGCAAATAAAATAAATTAAGCAAACCCTGTTCATAATGCATCCTTTCTGAACTGTTTCATATTTACTTAACCTTCTATCTTCCTATAAAGTGTATTTAGATGTAACTTTCCACACAGTTTAAGCAGGGTAACCGATATAATATATCTATGGAAAAAAAATTCATTTTGCAAAATTTCAAACGTGTATAATTTTTGCATTTCTTATTTCAATTTAATACGCTTTCAGCATTAATGTTTACATTAACAGCACATCGGTCATAGAAATCATCAATTGGCACATCTTTATAGATCTGTACACAATATTAAAAATTTAATCCACAATTTATGAGCATATGGATAGTGTAGTAATTAGTATTTTAGTGAATATTTTATACAATCTTGAATCTAAATTAAAGCAAAGTAAATATGTCTCTATGTCTATACATACTCAGCACTCTATTCAAAGAATTCTCTTCAAGAAATTCAAAGAATTCACTAAGGATGATAATATACTTATCAAGTCTACCAAGAATGTCATGTTATTGACAGTGATATCTTGGTACTCCTGATCATTGCAAGTGCGATGGCAGTATGAGACCGCCTTAACGCTCTTCCGATAGTAACAGTCTTTTCGTCCAATGACTTAAATTGTTTTTTCTACCGCCATCTCTCCATAAACTTTTCTTAATGATCTTCCAATGTTTGTGATAGTGTAATTTTTCGCCAAAATATTTCATTATTCTTCTATGCTTAAGATAACTGCGTCACTGTTATATAGCGGAAGATGAAACAGTATGAGATAGTGTTTTAGTGTTTCAAGATACAGCAGGTACATAAAATATTCTATCATGTGTTCTGTTTTATGGGACTTCCTTTTTTAAATTATTGCGGAGCGAGTAACCTTCGAGCTTTTTTGATACCGGATACTGTTGTTTTGTTTTGTTTTTTATGCTTTATTGTAACGAAACCTCATTAAGAGTCCTTATTCTTAAGAGAATTATAAATGTTACAAAATAAGTTTATATATTTATTCTTGCAAGTTAATTCTGAAGGGGAATTTTGGTTAGGGAAGAATACGTTATACTATGGATATATACTTTAGTGCTGTATATGTTGGTATAATTGTAAACATATATACTACAATATGCCCTGGAAGGGGTCATTAAGAATGGTGTTAACAAACACATGACTGGGAGGGGACGGTAGCGCATGCTTGGTAAGACATGACGCTATTGGTTTTGCATGATTAAGTTGACTTCTGCCTTCTTCTCCGATACGTGGAAAGGAACAGATGTGTCCCAGTTCCAAAAGGCCACCTATGGATAGGATGCCGATTATTAGTTCAGATATATAATAAGTCAGGTATTTAAATTAACTTTATCGCGAAAAGACGATAACGTAGTTAGCTTTAATTGTTTTATTTTGATATTTAGTGGTGGATTGAGAAAAGGATGTTATATTAGAGAAGATTAAGATCTGACTACATTCCCAATGACGCGTTATTAAAGCAATGAAATTGAGGAAGTGAGCGAGTGCTCGTTAAATTTAAATTAATTAGCGTCATAATCGGAGAAGTTGCTGAAAGATCATTTAATAGTGTGAATGATTTCCTTGCCAATTGACCACAGTTTCAAAGACGTTACTACAAAGACGTAGTTTTCATTTATAAATGTTGCCAAGAATTATCATAAACACAGTTAACGAAATGTATTAGCGGTTATCTCGATTAGATCATATGAAAAACTAAACGACTTATGTGGTTGATAATATGTGTTACGTCCCTTACGTCCAGCCCCTTAATGTCTGTGTGAAGTAACTCACTATGTCACTAATTTATATTGCTAATTTACAAATTAATTTTGAATGTTTATTGGTTATTAATAAAAGTGGAAAACTCTTGACTAAATCTCGAAACAAAAGAAAGCATGTGCAAAATTATATTTGTTTCATTATCAAGCGAAGGAAATATATTCCTGGCTTTGGTTACGTCCGGCAAACAACTATGACGTTATGATATCCTTCACGTTATCTTTCCCAGATGTTTGCTTTACTCATTTAATGTCTCTCTATGGATATTCTTCCACGGTTCAATGCCTTACAATTTCCTGTGGCGGTTTTGGAAAACATGTATATCAAATTTTGCACGCTACATTGACTCCAATGCTGTACTGGAACAAATCAGCACCCGGAAGATTAACAGCTTATAGCAATACAAACTTTCTTTGAAAAACTTACACTACTATAACATTTGACCTGGTGATAATCCATATTCATATTTCGCTGCCAGAAAAGTTTCAATGTAATATAACTTTACACCCTTTCAGCACAGCTATGAAATCAAGCACACTGCTATAAGTGTTCATTTTTTCGATGAATGAAATAAAAACGATGTAAATAGTTCGGAGCCTGCTGGCGCCTGCCATTTGTTTAGTTCTGTCTTTACGGATAACAACAAAACTTTGTGAAACTTCATTGATCATAATTTTTCGTAGCTCGATATCTAACTGGGTTAGGCAAATCAACAGTACTTAAACCGAAGTAGTGAATAAAGCTGTAATCATTTCAACTTTAACCGATATCTCATTCCATTATCCCAATGATGAAAAGTGTTATTCCAAGGAATTAATTCAGGAAAACAGAGTTGGATCTCTAAGTAATCCAATTATAACAAATAATTATATTTGCTACGTTTAATGTTTGCAATACCTTCTGACCCGTTTTCCTTTTTCCTCCCATTGCACCTTTAAGTAATGTTTTCCTCTTCCTTTGCAGAGCATATCGGTCCATTCAACTGTTTTGTTAACATACATAGTATAAAAGAATTTAGGAAGTGTGAATACCGTTTTCTCTATTTTTTAGGTTTTGAGAAAATATTTTATCTCCGTAAATATGGTAACGACCCAGACCTCCAAAACGGCAAAAACCTAATCGCAAACCGTAGACTAGCCTGGGAGGAGGGGCGTATTCTGCGACATTCTTCCTGTAAGTAAAATTTAATCCTAATCATTGGAAACAAAGAAATGAATTTCAAGGGATCTTTCACAAATAATACTACTGAATTGTATTGGGGTGTTTTATATTATTACAAAAGGATCTTAAAATGTATGTCGTTGCTCCTAGGCATTTCGAGGGCGGATTGTAGATGTTGCCTCACTCACTGTCTTCTCTTGACTGCCGTTTCGAAAACTAAGGCAACTGCTACACTTGGCGTTACAAGCTGGATCGAATCCAGCTGCTGAAAAGAATCTCTTGCTGCTGGAGCAATATTTTGCTGTTGGAGGAATTTCTTGCTGTGCTGGAGGAAAGAATCTCTTGCTGCTAGTCTCCATTATTAGGGGGATGAAATATTGTAACAGTGGGAAATGTGCTCTTATTCCAATTCGTAACTAATTCATATATGCACTCACTAACCCAATCTGTCGGCTAACCTCGGTAAATCCTACAAACCGGTGGACCCAGTAGTTTAGCCAGTAAATATCATTGTAATTGTGTCAAATTGCTCTAATTCTAATTCCCAACTAATTCAGGGAGTAAATCATTATAATTATGGCAAATCTCCTTTAGCTCTATTCTATCTTTACAAGTCTAGCACAATGCTATAACCGCCTGCACTATTGCTCTATTGATTCTGAGGCGTTATTATCTAGCTAATACTTGTGTTAGTCACTACCTTCTGTTCTGTCTGCCGGCGCTCGGGCACGGAGACTAGCAGTAAGAGATTCCTATAGCGGCAAGATATTCTTTTCAGCAGCTCACCAGCATTCGACCCAGCTTGTAACGTCAAGTAACCGTTACGTATAATGAGTAGACCAATTGCTATCTATCTCTTAAATTTCCCATTCTACTTTTTCTTTAACGGACTTGGTTAGCCTTTAAAATGAATTGCCCCAAACACTGTTGCTGACAATGACTGTATAATACGTTGTACGTTGATAATGCTGCTACAACTGCATTGTCAATGCCTTATTATTAGTACCATTTTTATGATCGCCACGTTGCTTAATATTAACTTATAGATTTCGAACGAATAAATTACACATTCTTAATGTACATTTTTTTACATAACCTTACTTTAAATTCAAGTTCATAACTAGCATTGCTATTTTAATCTTTGTTAATATCAATACTATGAGAAAAATATTAAGCTCAGTAATGCCAAATTATTTACTGAACGCAAATGATTCACGGAAAGATTTTCAGGTTAATTTACGTCAGAATGCTTCAAATTACGAAAAAGTACCAAATTCTATTTACCTGTTCAATTATATATAACAAATTGCAATATTATTTTCTGTATCCTGGATGAAATAACACGCGCTTCACCAATTCCGGTACAAGTAGTTCAGAACCAGTCTCAAAAGTGGTGTATCACATCACATTTCCAAAGTAAAGTATGTACAATAAATATGTAAACATTCCATAAACACACTAATATATCTATGTTATTTTTCTTAATGTGTATATATATATATATATATATATATACTATTAATAGAGTAATAAAAACTTCTAAAAAGCATAAAAACCCATAAAAAACACTCAGAGTGCAATATAAAAAGGTTCACATAAACTTTCACACTAAAAACCGTAAAATTGAACACTAAAATCACACTAAACTAACTAAACTAAGCTAAACTAACTAACTAAAATTGATTTTAGTGTTCAATTTTACGGTTTTTAGTGTGAAAGTTTATGTGAACCTTTTTATATTGCACTCTGAGTGTTTTTTATGAGTTTATATATATATATATATATATATATATATATATATATATATATATATTACAAGTGAAACATGTACTGGACATCTCGTGTAGCATGCTGTAACCCTATCAATTACACCTGAAAGAATACTCCTGTTTATCTTCTCGTGTATGCCGAAACAAATACTAGCAGTAATCTGCAAGCATAGCGTTGTCCCATCAGTCTTGATAACTTTTCTCGATCATCCTGATGTCTTGGTGGTATCGCTCGGCTTGCTCGTCGTTGAGGCCACCGACGTTATCCAGGAAGAAACTTAGGTGTATATGGAGGAAGCGAATTCGATAATCAAGGTTTTTGAAGCTTTCTAGCATCAAGCATCCGCATCAAGACGAGTTTGGTGGGAAGAGGAGGCAATATACTTATGATGGGAAAATGACAGTCTTTCCGCCTGGCATATAATTCTCACTTTTTATCCAATCTCTTCTGTCTCAAATAGTATGCAGTATCGCCACTGTCCCTTAGACAAAGTTGCTGTGCTTAGCATAACCTCCCTGTAGGGCTTTAGGCCACTGTACGTAAAAATCATATGCTGTAAACTGCGAATTTGTTTATTACAATATCTATTAATATTATTCATTGTTATGAATAATAACAATGCGATCAATTTAGAATATACCTCATGTACGGCAGCACTCTAGGCGACTGAACATACCTATAACGGGAAAACACTAGCATTGTTGCCAGATTGGAAAGTATTGGAAATTTCGATATGATACATGCTCTCACATACATCTTGAAAAGGATACGTCGTGGAATAAAAAGGTGGCAATTAGAAAAACGACATAAGAATATTATAACACATAGAAATTATCAAACGCAATAAAGTTATTGCAATGAGTTTTCTTCCAACCCAAAGTAACATTTTATAATTTAATTTCTCTCCATTCCATTCATGTATATGTGCAACGTACAACTGAAGACTGTATGCAACGTGAAATTATTACACTTTTATAATTCCCATATGCGAGTGTTTTCCAAATATCAGCTCGTTGCGTAAATATTTTCTCAATTATTCTCTGAGGAAACATTTACGGTAAAGTGTTGCTCTATGTACCTATAGGCAGGACAGCAGTTCAGTGGTAGTGACGCAAAAAACAAAACAGTTGAGAAATAAGATCTTCGCATAAGAAAGACATAGGTTGTAAATTCTTTGCATCTATCGTCCTTTTATATTAATTTTTCGCACGTTGTTGAATGTTTCCGAATTCAGTTATGAAATACCACGTAATCATTTTACAGCATGGGCGTGCATTAATCTTCGCAGTGTAACCAGACCGCCATGGGTGGCCGAGGTCGTTAAGGCTCGGACTCATGAGCGGGAGGTCTGGGGTTCGAATCCCATCAGGACCGTCCTCCCTGACTGAGGTTTTTTCCAGGTTTTCCTCAGTCTTCATAAATGGTAAATGCCGGGGAGGTACCCTAAACATAGGCCTGGAACGATTCCTTCCTTAAAAATAAAAATAAATCCAATAAATCCCAATAAATCATTTCACCACATGTATCATCAGTGTTCATAGCCTGTGGTGCCTCTGTAGCGAAAACGGGCGTTAAACACCATTCATTCATTCATTTCATTCAGTGTAACCAACTCTCTTTTCCCACAAATTCGTGAGCAAGAATCGATTAATCACAAGAACCAATAGTAATACGACGAAATGGTAAAATGAGACAAATACTTAACCACTGCAGCCGATCGACTGCCGTATCACATATGACAGAAACTGGAATATTAAAATAACAAAAGAAAAGTCGAATGTATGTAATATGATTTTCTTAGTTGGTATTAATGAGTAAACGGAGTTGTAATCGACCTTCGCCTATTCCAGAGTTATTCATAAATGTTAGTTTAAAAGTTTATGCAATTACTAATATTTTGTGATCTAATTTTAAGAATATACTTTTTTATCCTAATGTTATCCGTGAAATAGTCCTAATAAATATTGCACGTTGATCTACCTTCTTTGCTACGTCGTGATTTTATCAGTAATCTCAAAATATCTTTTGATATTACTTGTGTTTATCTCTGGTATTTCTAGCGTTGATATTTCGCTTTCATCTCTTTCCTAAACATTGTTTATTAATTTTTCATGCCCTAGATACTGGGGTGTCACTAACTAAATGTATTTAGGCCTAGTTTTACAATCTCCGATTTAAAAGATCTGTTTTAAATCAAAATAATGATGCTACATATTTAAGGCCATCGTAATTTGTAATTTAATATGATAATAAGTGTCTCTGAAAGTAGCTCCAATCTTATAACAGATGTTTACATTTTGTCATAATGTAGATCTCGCCAGGGTAAGTTTGTTATGTGAGAAAAAACAAAGGTCTTCAGTGAGAGAGATAGAACATCCTGCACCTGCGCACAATCTTTATAGCAGTTACCTTTTGTAAGAAAACACTTCATGTACGCGTGGCAATAAGTGAAAGTAAAAGCGTCTATGTGCCATTTTATTTAATATATTTAGCTATTTCAAACTATTATGCATATAAATAGCTCAATTGAGTTTAATGTATATGATGTTCCGGCAATAGTTCGAAAGGTCAATGTCATAGCAGGTAGTGTTGAAACCTTCTCCAGCTGTAATGTAGCCGAGTGCAGAGATATTCTGCCTTAGGTCTCTATTTGAAGTTTTCCAATTGATTTGTGATTTTGTTGGAAATGTTATTCATTCATTTGTTTAATCACGATCTTTTGAAAGACTTTTGTGGATTACCAGTTAAATATATAAACCTGTACCTCAGAACACCACTATGGTATGCCAATTTTACCCATTTTCAAATATTTTATACATTTCAATGTAATCTCAAGTGCCACAATATTCTATCTGACCTAAAATAATTAGAGAATTAAATGGCCAAAACATAGTATATTTCGTAATCATATAGGCAATGTACAGACTACAGAAAAAACACTTTTCTCTTCATACTGTAAAACTGCACAAATACAATAGTATGTTTCTGAAGAACTACATATTTTGCCAATTTTCCTGAAAATCAGGCTTATTCACACACACACACACACACACACACACACACACACACACACATGTATATAATATACATAAGTGTGTGCAAAAAGTCTAATAAATTAAACAGGTCTCATTTTATTTTCCTACCCTAAAATGTGCTAGCTGTTAAACAAAACGAGTATTCCCCCCCCCTCTCTCTCACCCACACCCTCACATCGTGTCCCACAAACCCAGTATATTTATTTAAAATGTTATTATGATATGCTTTCATGACACGCATGCCATATTGATTGCGTCTTTCAGTAGTTTTAGGGATATACAAAATTGCATCTTATGTCCGTTTCTGTCCTTTTGTTTTCATTTTTCTTACGTAATACGCTGAAAATTTTATATTCAAAGTAGTTTTAATACATGTTTATTTGTGTACTTACATTAAATATAATTTCTTTTAGCTGTTGGTAATTCTGAACTGGTAAATTTATTGTCAATTCGCACGGGTAAAATATATGCAATGACAGTCAGCAAAATATGTTTGAAGTATCTGCAATATGTTCTAAGTGGTCAAATATTTATGGTTATTAAATCAGCTGCTTTTCGCTATTTATTATTTATTCATTTTATTTTTGGTTGTATTTTAATTTTATTTGTTCAATTTAAATATTACTTGATGTTAATTTTTTATAGATAAATCTAAACCCTTTGACATCAGCAACGATAATTGTATTTGTGTACTTCTCTTTTTAACGAAAAGTTTATCTATTGTGTCAGTACATTTTAACTATTTATACCTACTCCATATTATAGATACGATTATTTTTAATTATATTTTTGTTTCTGAGCACGCCATTTTAAATTGATCTTGTACAGTGTGATTATTATCTTTGCTTTATAATTCTCAATTATATTATTATTATTATTATTATTATTATTATTAGTAGTAGTAGTAGTAGTAGTAGTAGTAGTAGTGGTAGTAGTAGCAGCAGTAGTAGTAGTAGCAGTAGTAGTAGTAGTAGCAGCAGTAGTAGTAGTAGCAGTAGTAGTGGTAGTAGTAATAGTAGTAGTAGAAGTAGAAGTAGTAGGAGTAGTAGTAGTAGAGTAGAAGTAGAAGTAGTAGTAGTAGTAGCAGTAGTAGTAGCAGCAGTAGTAGTAGTAGCAGTAGTAGTAGTAGTAGCAGCAGTAGTAGTAGTAGCAGTAGTAGTGGTAGTAGTAATAGTAGTAGTAGAAGTAGAAGTAGTAGGAGTAGTAGTAGAGTAGAAGTAGAAGTAGTAGTAGTAGTAGCAGTAGTAGTAGCAGCAGTAGTAGTAGTAGCAGCAGTAGTAGTAGTGGTAGTAGTAGTAGTAGTAGTAGAAGTAGAAGTAGTAGTAGTAGTAGTAGTAGTAGTAGTAGTAGTAGTAGTAGTAGCAGCAGCAGTAGTAGTAGTAGTAGTAGTAGTAGTAGTAGTAGTATCTAAATTACTTTTATGATAAAAAGTATAGTTCTTTTTGCTTTTAAATTTAAATTTACTCCTGTTCTCGATTTAATAAATGTTTTATTTTTGTATATTTATTAAAATCAAATGATTACTTTTAACAACATCATTACTAAAGAAAGAAAACGAGCAATGTTGAATTTGTATCTGAGACTTTCAATATATGTGTCCAAATAGCTCAATGAAAAAATGGAATCAAGAAGTTTCTGTTTTTTATAGTTACCTAGATGACACAACTGTTTATATTTTAATTAGTTTTTACTTAAAATTATGTATATAGCATCCAAATATACACAAAAATAAAATAGCCAGTCTAAAATAACAGCTCTCAAAACTACAGATGAAGTGAGGAAGGGGTTACTAACTGTTTTCTAAGGCCAGCTAGTGGGATTATCAGTCCTCCCACAATATTAGAAATCTAATACACACTAATTCGAGTTGCTTTGGGCTCATAGTAAATGCATGCTTAAAATTGGCAGTCACATCACAATTAAATTGGCTTTACGACTATCATAAAATACAAAGCATAGGTAGAAAATTTTAATGCATTTTTTAATTGTGAGAAATGTTTGTTCCCTTATTTTTGCACTCTTTTTACTCCTAGTGTACTGATGGAAGCAACATTTCCCCAATTATCTTAATTGAGCGATCAATTCAGGGGGAATTTTATAGTTTCTAAACAATGAGTCATTCGATCTGACTCAAATGGAGTACATTTAGGTGTTTAGCGCTGACGTTTCCCCCTCCATTTTCCAACAAATAATAGAAAAGCATGAATTGAGCGACCATTAATCTAAATCGTGTTTATTTATGTATTTATATAAAAATTGCTTAAGCAAAATTTCACATTTTGTTTTAAATATAATTCATTTTTAAAAACACTTTAAATAAATATTAAAGATTTCAAATTATTTAGTATTTAATTGATGCTTGTGTAGCAGAAATGTTAAAAAAATTGGGATATTACCCTCATTCACTCAAATATTTACCAAAGCTGTTTGTGATTTATATGTAGGTATAAGGTGTTGTTTAGAGTTCTATGTATTGATTTATACGCATACTGTTTGGAATTTTATTAAGGGATTAATTGCTGAAAATCATTCAGTAACTAGTGCCTTAAGACATAAAGATACGAAGTATAAAATGTTTAATGTTGTTGCTTGAAGCATTTGATGATAAGGGGATTGAAAGTACCAGAAATCATGTAAAATATTTTCTGTAATTCACATTGCAGTTTTAATCTCTTAAACTATAAAAATATTAATTACGAAGTTAAATTGCAAATCAAATAGCATAAGACAAAGTGATAATAAATCGTCAACTTTTAATTTTGAATTAGGTGTATGGTTCCAGATAATAATAGCATATATATATATATGCATATTTCAGATGTTTCTAGTGCAAGTTATTTTTAGGTCGGTTATAATAAATATACTGCATTTACCACTTTATACCCGTTACAGGCGTGAAAAAACATTCAAATATCTCCGCTTGTACATACAGCTAGATAAATGATGTAGCTTTGTTGTCATTAAAAATAGATTACTTACATATCACACACCATGAAGATACGTTCAGAAATGTTTCATTTAGCATAAGTGAGCCTCAGACACAATGTAAACTATGCTTTCTAGAAACACATGAAAGATCGCTTACAACAGCAAAGGTTCATTTATCTTTCGGTAGATTCTTGTCCCTAGGTCACGTGGTAAGAAAATACCCTCCTCCCTCGGCAAATTCCATGCGAGCCAATATCGCAACCACAGTGGCTAGTCCTGCCCGGAGGCAGTGTATATACTTTTTCCTGCTTCAAGACCGTAATCTTATAGCCTATATCTTGCTACGTGTGGTCAAACGGTATGGGATCCTGTACCCACTTTTAACTGCACTAAAGCATATAAATATTAATCATATCTTGAAACTTCATACACCTTTAGGTACTGTAAGGTACTGTAATTATAAGATCCAGGGAACAATTTTACTATCGCAGCATTTTTTTAAACTTGCTGTTCTGAAAGAGTACCAATTTAAAATAAGTTTAATTTAAACAAACATCCTGAATTTAGACATTGAGGAGGAAGTTTATCCCAATGTTGAATTATATTTCAGGTTTCATCACCTCACCCCCAGCCATCCTCACTATTAGATTCCAAATTGCAATATTTAATTTTAAAGACTATTCAATTGTTATCACATTTTTTGTTTTCTATCGTTGCCTGGCAATTTTAACATTTGTTAATGTTGTTTGATTTTGTACGGAATAAAAAGTATATCTGTTAGTTGTATGTTAAAACAACTTATTTTGAGTAAAGCTAAATCACTAACTACAGCCGCAACAATAAGTTTTGTAGTTTTAAACATTTTATCTCATTCTATCAGTGTTACTGGCTAAGTAGCTTTTTACCTTTAATTAAGCATATTATGTAGAACATTTACACATGTTTACATGCAATTTATACATAAAATGAACAATATGAATTAAGGCTACTTGCACAAAAACTTCCATTTGACCCAACATATGAAAACATTTTTGTAAATTGAAAATTATAGAAAAAAATGTTAAAGAATTTTGCACAATCCTCAGTCCTAAGTCTTAATACTAAGCGTGATCACTGCTGGATTAAGGTCTTCTACAGGGATCTCCATAAGGTCTTGTATCTGGTTACTTCTGATCATTGACTACGTGCTATTGCCTTGAAGAAGTCTTGCCATTGTCATCTAGGCTGCCCCTGCTTTTCCTTTCGGTACCATTACAAATATATACATGCATACACACTCATACCTACATACACACAAATATACAAGTACTTCGATATATTTACGTTATCTATTAATATTTTTATATACAAATACATAAACATCAGTGGAGCCCTTACTCTTGAACCCCCCTTCCAATTACTCACCCCTCCTCCCCAAATCCCCCTTCTTCATTATAGCCATTAACCTTCTTTGTGTCTTCTTTAGAAATATTCCCAAATTGTGGGAGTGTTTCGCATGCATCAACACTTTCCGGCAAATGTTCAAACTTCTTTTGGAATTCAGAAATTGCGGTAATAAATGCTCATTTCTTAAAACCTCCGTTTCCCTTCATTCTGCCAAAATATGTCTCCAGGTATCGCTTTCTCCGTACAAAGAGAAAATTCTTTCCCTGAGAGCATTAACTGTTTTGTTTCCCTTCCAAGCCCCTACTCTCAGTCATGCGAGACCACTTCTTTCTTCCCTGCTACAGATATCTAACTTGCTTTCTCTGCACATTGAGACAAAATATTTCCGTGCCATTGTGCTCTCTTGAGTCCTCTCGACATGGCCACCACTATCTCCACGTGAGAAAGTCTTTCAGGCTTGTCCTTTTCCAAAGGTGGATGTTGCACACTCTGTTTCGAAGTGAGACAATTAGCACCTTCCTCTCCATCCTTCTCTGGCACACTTGAACTGAAACCGCCACGGGTGGCCAAGGTTGTTAAGGCGCAGATTCGTGAGCGTGAGGTCTGGGGTTCGAATCCCCCCGGGACCGTCCTCCCTGATTGGGTTTCTTTCAAGTTTACCTGTCTTCATAAATGGAACGTTTCCTTCCTTTAAAAAAATCCTTTCCCAATTTATCATTTCATTTCATGTATCACCAGTGTCCACCGCCTGTGATGCCTCAGTAGTAAAAACGGGCGTTAAACACTACTCAAAAAAAAAAAAACACTTTAATTGCATTTGTGATATTGTTAGGCACAAGATTTACATTTTCTACAACCGAAAATGTAAACTGGGAACACGGAGATTTTCAACGCCTCAAGCTTTAGCTTGCTGTTGAGGGTATATCCTTTTTAGGTGGTCAGAGCAGATCAAATCAGTGGAACTTAGATAAAAACGTACTTAACGTGATAAGTTGGTATCTTCATATTGTTAAAAAACAAATAATACAGTTTTTTCTTAAAGTTATCAGTTTAAAGTTTCGTCACTTGGTGCGTCTATGCTTTCATGGTTTGATTGTTAAATAGTTTTTTATTTTTGGATGGTTTAAGAATTTGTAGGTTGTGGATAACAAATATGGACTTTGTGTCGCGTGTTAAAATATTAAAGGGTTTACTCTTTTATCCACCTGCATATTTATTCATCAATTATTGCAAAATTGCATTTTCTTACTTTATGTGTGTTAAAACATATTTCAATTTTACTGAAATATGTTTACTTGCTCATAAGTTGGCTTTCATTCACATTATTACTTCGTGGGTTCTTGTGGGTTGGATCAAAACTATCATTGTTAACGGTGCGAAACATAAGAAACGATGTGTAATATTTTATTAGTAACAAGAGTTAAAAACATCATGACAGGAATCCAAATACGAATAACTGTGCCTATTCATAGGGAAATTCCGCATATACAAAAATAAAAAAAGTTGTATTTGATAACTTTTATAAAAGCATAATACAATTATCTTCTTGGGAAATACCGGCACATTTTGCATCCCGTAGAAAGTTTATAAAATCTGAATCAATTAGCCTTTAATTCCATTTAAACCAATGACGGGGATAATGCATTTGTGTTCTGGAACAAAGTGCTAATTCACGACAAGTTAAAACGATAACCATAATTTGGCTACAGCTCAGGAAAATTAGAGACTGTATGTAGGAGTGCTGGGTAATGGATTTGCTGTGAGTCATCTAGCCAGCAGGAAGGGGCAGATGACGTCACGGCGACACAATAGTACTAAATGGAGTGAGTCGACAAAGTTGCCATGCCAAACAAATGGATGTCAGATGGAATTTATGCCAAGTTAAGCTTTGATAAACAGCCTTTGCCAGCCCTTCTCGTAATTGCATTTTTTGTTAATCACGGAGAGATTTGCGACTTTCAACTGTTATTTCCAACGCCCCACCTCACTTGTTTTAGCTTTTCGTTACCGTTTGCGGTAGAGACGACCATGTCTTTTGGTTGTATGCATGTATGCACCTATGTTGGGTAGAATATAGGACCGTTTGGCATGAATATAATTCATATGTATTCCATTTTAATCGAAAATAGCACTAAAAATTAATCGGGAATAAAAGGACGTGTTAAAACAAACTGTTTGTACTCGTATATGGATAAAATTTGAATTTAATACGCAATATGTTCTGTTGTAAGTATATTATCATTTAATGAACTTCGTTTTCCATTTTTATTATAATGAAATATACAGGATGATTCTTATATAGAACCGAACCTAATTTTTTTGCGGATAACTAATGAATAAATTAAATTAGATTGGTAAAAGTAGTAGGAATCGTTCTTGAGATAACTATAAATTACGAAAAATGCTAGAATTAATCTCCATCCGCATTTGATGCATTTGGAGACGACGCATAATGTTTTGCTTAACGCGTCCCATAGTTCACCATCGGTATTGCTGTTCTCTAGCTGTAAGTGCATTTGATGTTCGTCACACCCAACTGGAAGAAGTAAGGACTGGTAAATCGGGAGATCGCAGTGACTACGGACCTGCAGAAATGGTTCAGTTGTCAAGGTAACTGGAGATAATATTCAATGATTCATTTCAGGAATGACAAGTCTTGCTGCAAATAGTTTGTATAGTTCCAGGCCATCAAGTTGCTCCAAAACTTTGTGAATATACTCGTGTAAGCTGCAATATTAACGGTATCTCTGAAAAATGTTGGCCTAATAATAATCAAATATGGCACACCGTACTCCCATTGTGCTGTATTGTTGACTTTGATGAAACTCCAAATTTGATACACAAGATTTTGAAGATTTGCAAGAAAAGAATTTGTAACCCAATGACTACAATAAACTTACTTTTTTCAATAGAATACGACGTTTTCCTGCACTCTGTATTCCATTGGTTTTGTTTGTTCGATACTGATAATGTGCATA
This sequence comes from Metallyticus violacea, assembly GCA_030762175.1. Lineage (NCBI taxonomy): Eukaryota > Metazoa > Arthropoda > Insecta > Mantodea > Metallyticidae > Metallyticus > Metallyticus violacea. Next base: position 64,419,110 of record CM060830.1, read on the forward strand.
CTTTTAAAGATGTTTTTAAATAAACCCGTGTTATAATTTCTACTTTGTAACTTAAGAATATTTTTTTGATGTCAAGCGAGGAATTTTCCTCCCCATATTAGAGCTGTATTTGTGTTCAGCCTCTAATTTCTTTTTTATTAATTGTTAATTATGTAATTTCAAATTTTAAATTTTATTTCTATATCTAAAGAGATTTAGTTAAAAAAAACTAGTCCACTAACGCGTATTTTACTTCTTTGCCATTAGATGTGCCACATCCGCAATTCAACTATGTTTTTTGAATTCTATACTCAATCTTATGGAGGAATAATAATTGCCTGATTAACGCGATGATTAATTTTGGCCAACGCAATATTTAGAACGTTTAAAATATGCCATAATTTCCTCAATTTTTGGTCTCTTAAAACCCCTTTTTGTTTGCAGGGATCAGTAAATTTGTTCGCAATATCGCTAATTGCAGTTTTGGAAGAAGGTAATTAATCAGGAAGCTTGTATCCACACGATAATGCTATTCTTGTTTACAAGGGCTGTTCGCTAAGTTCGTGCAAAAATAATATACTTTTGTGGGGAGAAAGAATCCTTTTATTTTTAACATAACCTTCTATCAAAACTAAACATTTAAGCTATATTCTTATTTCTTTACATCGTTCATAAAACGAGATATCTTCAACTTTGCAAAATATGCATTCATTTTCGCAACCACCTCTTCATTTTATGCGAATTTCTTTCCTAACCATTTCTTCATATTGAGAAACAGAACCAGAGTAGGGGGATGGGGAAGTTATAGCATACCTTAAGTCTGAGACTATTTTTGGAACGGATTCTCGGGCTATCCAAAGGAACGTCAAACTGTGGGATCATGAGAAAGGTGGGTTGCTATGAAGATACGGTTAATATAAAAACAAAGACCGCAAAATACTGGCTTAGACTAATGCAGGGAGACCAGGCCACATTTTGCGCTAATTGCTATAGACGTCAGATACAAAATATAACAACGAAGTTTTGGGTTACAGAGAAGGAAAGAGGACTCAGAAAAGTGGTCTGGGTCCATTATGGCAACGAGATAATAAAATATAAAAATCCTACAACATGGCTCAGAATAACAGCAGGCAGGAAATCGAGGTAGAATGTAACGCGAAAGTCTCCTTGACTCTATCGAATGAAATGAAATTAATCTGGGGTAAAGAAGTTAATATGCTCGTTCTAGCGAGAAAGCCGAAATCAGAAATGAACTGGTTTAGAATGGGAGATTAGAAGGCTCAAAAATAACGGATAGTTCTGATAGGAGAATCTGCCCATTTTGTGGAGGGGAGAAAGAATTGATACATATTCTGGTAGATTGAACCCACCGGGAACACCTGAGAAAAACACTGTTTCTTTTGAAGGCAATTAGAGCATGATTGGGATGCTGGGATATGCTTGAGAACCACGTTAATTGGTTAAATATGGACATTTTCCTAGCCAAAGTGCACGAAGCTAGAAGTAATTTATTTTCGGTTTAGAACGTATTAACTGGTATAATTATAAATAATATGTATCAGTTTACATATTTGTAAATGCTTTTTTTATATTTTAAAAACTAGTTTTTTTTAATTATATTGTCTTTATTATTTGTTTCTCTTACAAATTGTGTGTCATACTTCTACTACTACTACTACTAGTACTAATACTACTACTACTACTACTACTACTACTACTACTACTACTCTACTACTACTACTACTACTACTACCTACTACTACTCTACTTCTACTACTACTCTACTATTACTACTACTACTCTGCTTTTACTACTATTACTACTACTACTCTACTACTACTACTACTACTCTACTTTTACTACTACTACTCTACTACTACTACTACTCTACTATTACTACTACTACTACTCTACTATTACTACTACTACTACTCTACTATTACTACTACTACTCTACTATTACTACTACTACTACTCTACTATTACTACTACTACTACTATTACTACTACTACTAATACTACCGCTACTACTACTGTTACTACTACTACGACTACTACTACCTACTACTACTGTTACTCTACTACTACTGTTACTACTACTGTTACTACTACTACTACTACTACTACCTACTACTACTGTTATTACTACTACTACTGTTACTACTACTACTACTACTACTACTACTACTACTACTACCTACTACTACTCTACTATTGCTACTACTACTACTATTACTACTACCTACTACTACTCTACTATTGCTACTACTACTACTACTACTATTACTACAAATACTACTACTACTACTCCACTTTTACTACTACTACTACTACTACTACTACTATTACTACTACTACTACTCTATTTCTACTCCTACTCCTACTTCCACTACTACTACTACTGCTACTCCTACTATCAATACTACTATTATTACTACTACCACTATTACTACTACTATTACTACTACCACTATTACTACTATTACTGCTACTATTACTACTACTACTACTACTACTACTACTACTGCTACTATTACTACTACTACTACTACTATTACTACTACTCTTACTATTACTACTACTATTACTACTACTACTGCTACTACTACTATCACTAATACTATTACTACTATTACTACTACTACAGCTGCTACTACTACTACTACTGTTACTACTACTGCTGCTGTCAGTCCTGGTGGTGTATGGTAACCATACTTACCTTCTAAACCCAAGGTCGCGGGTTCAAACCCGGACAGGACCGATGGAGTTTTTCGGGCATAAAAATGCTAAGTATGTCTTCCTTCGGAAGGGAAGTAAAGCCGTGGGTCCCATGTCATATATTTACGGCACGAAAAAGAAACTCAAGCCTGAAAGAAAAAGCCTCTGAGCAAATTTTGTCGGCCGTTTCACGCCCTGAATTGAATGGGACGCTGATGATCTGAGATGTCAAAGAGCGTCTCCGTAAATCAACAAATCAACTGCTGCTGCTTTTGAGGTCACAATCGCATACTTGTGCCCTGGCGGGTTATCGTGATGGCGAAGAACCTTCTCCACATGAGGACGATTCTTCTTATTTGTTTCAGTAGCATAGCATAGTATTAAACGATTATGGATTTTCTTTCTTTTCTTTTTCTTTCTTTCTTTCTTTCTTTCTTTATTTGTTTGTTTGTTTGTTTCTTTTTTTTTTTTTTTTGCAAAATTTCAATGAAAATTACCCCATGGATATCCCAAAATAGAGCCGCTCTAATTTTTCCTACTGAGGAGATTGTTTTTGTCTTCTTCGCAGTATTTACTCCGTCTGCAACCCACTATCTTCACTGCTCCTCGTTTTCGGCGTGTAGAGATGAATCCATGTTTTGCACATTGTTACATACCGTCTCCGAAATTCACTTGGATTCCATTTAACAGCTTCAAATTTTACACGGAAGTGACAAATCGTTCTCCACCTCGACGACATTTTTTTTCATTTGCAAATGAGTATGCAAAATATAATGACCCAAACTCCAGAAATACCCACAGCTTCAGCAATCTCCCTCACCTTCAGTCTCTGATCACTTAGTACTGTCGTGGATTTCTTCAACCGAGTCGTTAACCTCGGTCATGTTGGAAAAGGTCTGCATCGCTTGTGCTCATTAGGTCACTTCTATACTCTTCAAGCCATTTATACACCAGTCTAAGTAAATGTGCAGATTGGCTGTAATGTTTGTTAAGTTTCTACGAGCGTTACCCCATTCAAAAGTCAATAGTTTACTAATATTAATTACGAAATTTAATTTATCTATTTTAATGCTTATTTATGTACATGTAATTAATCAGGAATGGTTCTCAAACGCATACTAAGCTTCGTAATTGCTTACATGTATGTACATCCCCCCTCAAACGTTACGTTGCCAAGGTAACGTTGTAAGCAATCTAGTACTACCAAGTTTTGAGTTTACAAGGGCTTATCGAACAGTCCTCGAAAAATAACATTTATTCACAAAAAATGCGTTGCGCTAGAGCCAACTGACTAACCATATTTGGGGACGAATGTACACTGCCGTGAGATCGGCAGGAAATGCGTCGTTCAAAGGCATGATAAGGAGGAGGAAATAGTTTAAGCATTGGCGAACAAGGGCTATAACCAAATCCCTGTTTTTAAGTGCCTAACTATTGGGCTTTGCAATTAAAATAAAATATCAAAACCTTAGAAAAAAGCGAAAGAAACAAAGTTTTAGCTCATAGACAGTCACCTTGAGCTGTGGCTATATTTGAGTCGGGTTTTTTTATAAGTACACGTATCCCATTAAATTGAAATAAATGAAATGTAGTTCCTGGAAGAATATATTTCGTGTTGTAACTCTTAAGATTAATAATTCTGTATCTTGCTGTTATAATGGTCAAACATTTAATAACAGGTAATCATTCATAAGTACAAAGTTAGTGAAACGTACTTATTTACTGAATATTGACATAAGATTATACTAATTTATTATTTAAAAAAAAGTATTGCTATACCGAATTCGAAAAAAGATTATGTCCTAAATCTTACGTGTACAAAGGAGGTCGAAAAGTAGCAAACTTATAAATAGGAAAAATAGAATGCTTCGTTGTAGTGTTGCAGAGGTTAATTCCAAAGCTACAAATGTGCTTTTGGATGGCCAAGAGGATTGAAAACACAATATCCTATTTTAATTAATAACATATTATATCAAATACCTGACATGATTATTAATTGAAGTTCAAATATGTAGGCATTCATCAAACACCTACCGTATTTCTCAAAACATCTTATCATTTCCACGAAGAACTTAAAACTGAGTGCAGTGTATGATTTATGTTTTCATTGAGGTGCAGCCTGTTTATGACTGCGTTTCCGCCAGTGGCAATGGTTTATATTTGACTGTCTATGAATACATCTCACATCGCAACGTAGATTTGACGTTGATCAATATGTAGCCTATAGCTCCATATTGAAGCATCTGAGACCATGCATTTCCACTCTGAAAATAGTGCCAAACCCTTTTCTGCTTTAATTTGGCACAATTATCTCGCGGTATATAGAAGTATTTATGTGAGAGTAGTTACATTAATAAAATGCTTTTTGAATCATTTTTAAAATAATTATTAAGTTTTATATTACTTAAATTTCATTTCAATTGTCTTCAGTAATAACAGTTGAAGTTGATCTGTCTTTGCTATTAAATGTTCATTCTCTCATTCTAAATGAATATAATTATTCAACCTTCACTGAATGTCAGCTATCACTGGAAGTAATTAACCTTCACTTGATTATCAACTTAATAACGTATATAATTAATTAATTTAGTTCTCAAGAGAGGGGATGTTGTATTGCTTAACGGAAGTTTAGTTTCTCAGGCTAAGGTCGTCTGATTGTTCATTTCTGTCAATTTGCCTGTATCAAGGTATACACATTACATTTATTTGGCCCCGGGGTAATGCTTAAATAAGGGTATTTGTTGTTATATTTAATTGATTATTTATTGTCGCTTTTTCAGCTTCAATTTTATTCAGAGGTTTGTTTGCAAACCTGATGGATTTTCATGTCACTTAATTTTCTTTAACAGTAAAAATTCTTTGAGGATTCTCTGCGAAGGAAAACTACCGAATAAAAAGAATGCAGGTTATCATCATGGAGATAGGCACTGACTCCATTTTATCCTATGGCTAATATTGCAATCATTAATTGTCACTATTATACATCTCGTGGTTTCAGAAATTTATACATATAGGGTTATTCATAATTTCTTGACACTTGAAAAAAATTCATAATTCGGTCACAAACCAATGAATAGAGAATTTCAAGAAATTAAATGAGAGAAACAAATCTCTTAAGTTATCTATCACAAAGGTTGTACATTTCCATTTTGAATGACGAGGCAGATACCCAGACGATTGTCCATACGCGCACATGGTGGTTAATATTTGCAATTGTAATGGTGATACTATATACCAATGCAGTTAGTTAACTTAGCATGACATGAGGAAGTGAAAACATTGTCTTTACCCATATGGGTGGCCGAGGGCATTACAGGCGCGGACTCGTGAGGGCTGGAGCTAAATTCCCGCTAGGGCTGTCCTCCCTGACAGATTTTTCCAGGTCTTCCTCAGTTCTCATAAATGGTAAATGTCGGAAAGATACCTCAGGCCTGGGACCGGCTCCTTCCTTAAAAAATCCTTTCCCAATATATCATTTCATCTCAAGTATCATCAGCGCTCACCACCTGTGGCGTTTCAGTAGCAAAAAACGGGTGTTGAACACTGTTTAAAACGTTTATTTAGTAAGAAAGAGTGAGATCTAGGGAACTTGGGGGCAGGAATCAACTCCTCTTTACCATAATTGTGCTATGTTTCCAATGTTGTTTCAAATTATTCAGATATTTACGGTTCAGGTGATGGTAATGATATTGCTGGAATAATCGTCCCTCTCTTTTTCAAGTTGGGACATTAGCTACTCCTGTAACATTCTGAGATGGATAAATTCACCTACGGCTGCCTTGCAGAAGAAAACAGCACAGCACTTTGGATGAATCTTGCTGACGCATGAGGTTATCACATGCGGACATTATGACCATTCAAGTGAAATGTGGCCTCAGCATTATAGATCGACTTCAAGCCGGAATGCATTTCTTCACAGATCTGTTTCCGCGCTACTTTATCATGAACGCTAAGCTCTTGAATTGCAGTTTGCAGGGCTTTGCCATTTCCATACTGTTGTGAGAGATATTCCTAACTTTAAAAAGATACGGTTTGTTGACTTATGAGAACTCCGCTTGTATGTCTAACTCACCACTGCAGAAGGACCAGACCGCCCAGGCTACATACTGCTTCTGAACCTCTTATGGCAGCTCTTAATGTTATTGCGCACCAGTGCTTCTTTTTCCATAAGCACAGCCACCACTGAGTTCATTTCTGCTTATTCCAAGAGGTAGAACGCCATTTTGCTTGTGCCTTAGCCCTGACAGCATCTGATGTAACTTGAACAGCCTGTTTGTAAAGTAACTTTGGTGAACATATCTCCCATTTGTCAGTTCAAAATTTCTTTGTTCCTATAGAGTAGCGAAGTTTTTAAATGTGTCAGTCAATTATGAATTGCTCTTCATTTAAGAATGAATTTTCTCGTGTGCTTTCTATTTTCCATGTTAAATATGGAGGCAAAAAGAATAAACCCATAAACAACATTACCCAAGGTCATTAGCAAGCATCATTATGGAAGACAAGGCAAAGAATGTTGAAGAAAATGTTATTTATTTATTTATTTTGTGAACATTATAGATAACTCAATTACAATGTTTACTTAATCGAACACAATCCTTACAATTATGAGACAACGAAAAAATAAATAAATAAATAAAAACAGAATACAATAAATCAAATATTACAAAAAAGTTACAAATACAAATAGAACAAACATTTTTGTTGTAATGTTGGTACATGATAAGTTAATCAATGTATATTTGTAATAAATGATCACAGGATAAAGCGAAAGTACACAGGTTCATATTGAATATATCGATTAGTTAAATAATGTAAATTATTATATAATGTTTGCATCCTAAGCACAGAAGAATATCTATACGTATCAACCCTTGGAATATAAAAGATTTTACGAAATCGGTTTAGTGCGATATTTGGAACATAAACACATATTGATTGTCTTTGATTTGAATCATGAATCCTATTGTGTAATAGTTTGTAAAGGAAAAGTAACAAGTGACGATTTATTCTGGTACTGAAATAATTTAAGTAATATATCACAAGAAATTAAATTAAGGAAAAAAAAAAAGAATTTTTAAAAAACGCATACTTTAGAAATTTGTGTTGAATAATTTCAGTAAGTTTAACAGATTTGTCAATGTAAGGACCCCATATAATAGAGAATATTCAAGTTCAGATCTGACAAATCAATTATATAAATTAGTACAGTTCTCAAATCATTAAAATAAGATGAATAACGAATAACAAATCCCAGATTCTTATGTGTTGCACTAACAATGATATTAATATATTTAGTAAATGATAAGTCTTTTTTTTAATTACTGCGAGATCATTCTTTGTTTATACTAGTTGTAATTTTGTTCCATCAATAGTGAAATAAAATCAACATTGCTTTTGAGTCAAAAAAGGCATTACCTGACATGTTGATGTATTAAAAGGAAGATTGTTTGCTTTACTCCATTTATTTAATGCATTCAGATTATTTTGGAGTTTAACGCAATCGGAGATAGATTTTGTAGAGCTAAAGAATTTTAGATCGTCTGCAGATTTTAGAAGAATTAACAAGTACTGATACATCATTAGTAAATAAAGGAAATAATAGTGCACCTAAATTTGAGCTATAAAGGATTGCGGAATCCATCCTTGTGAAATGGTGCTCTGCATGAACATAACTAAGATCTCTGTGAACGTTTCTTAAAGAGGAAACTTAGGGCACCAGTCTTCTGGAGTCACGAAAGAATGTGGGGATGTTCTAATAAAGGCGAAAGCTATCAACACTGTCTTGGTGTTGTGGGTTTCTTTCTGATTAAATCCATAAAGCTAAATCCAAGCAACGATATTTGTTGTAGATTTAATAACAAGTTATTTTCTCCGCTGAATTTAATGATTAGATTTATCACAAACTAATTCTTTGTTTGTTTCCTTGAAAGATTTCCTTAGATGATACCTTTCTGAAACTGGCAATAGAACGTTCAGGAAGTGTTAACTTGGTTTAAGAGAGTGTATAATATTACTTTCAAATAAAGTAAAGCCAAATATTCGAAAAACAACCTCCAAAAATTAAAGTAATAGATTTATGGACTCAAATAAGGTAATTATTTTAGAAACCTGTGCTAATTTTTGGTAGTGAAAAAAGTTTCATAATTACTACCAAAATAATTTAATGGTAGAGATATAACCTCTTGATGACTAAATTAATAAAAGCCAGTCATATTGCCAGGAGAGAAAATAACATAAGAATTAAATGAAATAGCAAAGGAAACTGGAAACATGGTCAATCTACCTTGGAATCCATATTCTTACTTGTCCTCCACTAATTAACTCTTGTCCCATGACAAATATTTATGTTATATATTCCAGTAAGCAATTTTATTGTCAGATTGGATGGTTTTAGAATTGAACTAGATATGATTTACTTAAAAAAAAAAATACCCACATACATTTTTTATCTTCTACGACATAGAATCTAGTACATCTCCTAACCATTTCAGCACATATGAAATTGGTTAACTCGCCGGTTCTAAATCCAGAAAATAAGCACAATTAGAATGAATCCAAACTGATCCAGAGGGATAAAGCTGCAATGCATAAATAAGAAAATCTGTATGCAACGGGAAAAGAAAACATATGACTGCCTGGTTACGGTATAGGACTCTGCATAACTAAAACTGAAACGTTTGCCACATTAGTTCTTCTCTTTGAAAAAGCATATGGGTAAGAAACCGACGCGGCAGAGAGATGTGAGGCAAGGCTGTATCCTATCACCCCTCCTTTTCAATTTGTTTGTAGATGGCATACCGTGTAGTAGAATCTGATACTCCGAATATATGAGGTATGTCCATACCCCCTCTCCTTATGCGGATGATTTAATATTGAATCCACAACAATTGATGGTCGGCAAAGGGAACTAACTGCTTAGAGGCTTATTGTCAGGAATGGAGAATGACAGTCAATGAGGAGAAGACCAAAACAATGACATTCACGATTGGTGCGGTGCACAGCAGGAAAGAGAGTATGCAGGTCAGCCACTGGAAAGTGTTAAGAAATTCACATACTTGGGAGTCACCTTAGCTGTGAACGGGAACTGGACAAGACACAAGGTAACACAAAAGGTAAGTGCTTAACTAAAAATATAGAAACATTAAAGATCTTAGTAAAAATACTAATTTGGGGGCTGCAAAAAATCGAAGAACTGAACCAGGTACAAACACATTTTCTAAAACGGTTGCTATAAGTAGAGAGGGGTACAGCAAATTGTGGGGTGCATAAAGTATTTCTAACGTAAGTGTGAATTTGAAAATAAGAACAATTAAATACTGATTAAGAATAATACGGGGGAATCAAGCTCTTCTTCGAGCAGTTTGACTAAGGGAGCAAATAAGAGGAGGGTGGGATACGGGTTGGACATCAAAAGCCAAAATTGAATTCCGGTATATTTGGTAAAGGGGAAAGGACATTACACGAAATAGTTGGAAAATAATTAACAGACGTTTGCGAGATATAGATAGACAAACTGTTTTGTTTCAATGCGCAGAAAAAATATCCCTTAATCTGCAGGCTCAAATACATCCTGTGTGGAGGAGGGGACATTATTTAGATATCTGTGGCAGAGAAGAAAGAATTAGTCTCGCATGGTTCAGATTAGGGGAAACAAAACATTTAATGCTCTCAGGGAAAGAATTTGCCCACGTGCGGAGAGAGATACCTGGAGGCACATTTTCGCAGATTGCAGGGAAACGGAGATTTTAAAAAATGAACATTTACACCGCAGTTTCTGAATTCCGATAGATATTTGAACATTTGCCGGGAAGTGTTGATGCATGCGAGATACACACATAAATTGGGAATATTTCTACAGAAGACTGGACAAAGAAGTTTAATGGCTATAATGAAGAGGGGGGAGTTGGAGAGGGGGGTGTGAGTAAATGGAAGGGGGCTCAAGAGTAAGGGTTCGATTCATGTTCATGTATTTGTATATAATATTATTAATAGAAAATGTAAATATATCGAAGTATTTGTATATTTGTACGTATGTAGTTATGTGTATATATATATATGTGTGTGTGTGTGTGTGTGTGTGAGAGAGAGAGAGTGTGTGTGTGTGAGTGTGTGTGAGTGTGTGTGTGTGTCTGTGTATGGCCCTTTTGATTGCTATAAGGACGATATTAGCATGTACGGCCGTAAGGTCCATGCGACAGTTGTATTTATTTCAATGTACTCTAAAACGTAAAGTTAAACGTTCATTACTACTACTACCATTACTACAACTACCACTACCACTACTACCACTACCACTATCACTACCAATACTACTACTACTGACAGATGAAACAGAATTTAAGGATATCGAATCCGGGATCTCCATATTTTACTTCTGTATATGTATATATTAAAATACACTATCATAAAAATTTATTTCTGTAGTTTTACATGCTTGTTTTTTAATTTTAAGTGACTCATGAGCTCCAAGCACCTATTCGTGGGCTAAAAGTTTCAGGTTATGTAAAAATGGTGCCTAGATTATAAATATGAACTGAAATTATGTATAATTATCCACCAGCATATTTGTTAAGACACTCTTATTGATGTCATTGGTCATGCCGTGCCATTATATACGATCGACTTGGATGTAGCAAGTTGTAAGTAACTTGTTCATACAATATGAGCACTTCTTAGACAATTTAACGATTTTTTCACATTGATGGTGATGTATGGGTAAGCAATTTTGTCCCAAAAATTACAAGAAAATACAGTACCGTATAATAAAGCAGTTTTGTGCAAATAATCTCTGACAACAGATCCAAATTCTGCATCAAACACCCTCAAACAATTCAATTGAACACATTCAGGTAGGAGTGTGTATGCCCCTAGTAGAAAATATATCTGCTTCGATTATGGCTTTTTCAGAAAAGAATCATTTTTATTCAATAAGCATTCCTTCAGATAATATGGTGAAGAAAGCAGGTGGTAAGAGTTCTTCTGAAGTAGAGTTTGTCGCATATCATTAGTTACTAATTGTTACTAATGCAGTAACTAATGACGCAAAAGGAGTAATTAGTATGAAAAGAATAATCATATTCCTAGACGTATTGTTATTTACAAACATTTTATACTCTGCTAACAAAATTTTATTTCTTAAAAGGACTTCTAATAATGCCTTATTTCTTTCATTTCACAATGCTGCAGCTAGAAGTTGGACTTGTATGGACCGTATGGAATTATTGTAATTACAGCATGGGTTGCAACCTGCGTTTCTTCAGTGGCAAAAAATACTATATGCCTCAACATATTGGTATAGCACTTATTTTTTGCAAATGTTTAATAACCTTCACATAGATTTGAAATATATTTGTAGAAAGTAAACTTTTACTTTATATTAAATAAAAAATTCTATCCATTAAAGTACAGTAAGTTTATTTGAGTTCCGAGCCGTCAGAACGCTGATATATAGGTTGATTTTGCTTTCCTTATGTGATACTTGGTGCTTTAATGTACCGTATGTGTTTATTATTTTCATTAGTTATGCCAATATATAAAAATGGCCTTAGAGAACGTTTTATATACCAAACCATCTAAAAATGGTTTCTTACAGAAAAGTAATAAGGCAATACTTTAAAAAATGTCCCGGTAATCGTGTTCCAGAAACTGTTGGCTAACTTATTACAGCGTTACGAGACCCAGAATCTCTCACTTACCATGTTTCCACCTGCCGTGTTATTGAAAAGAAGAGTTAGATGAAATAGAGAAATTTTCTAAGCAGACATCGGCAATGTATTGCCACTGAGGGGCATCGTTTTAACATCTTTTACAACAAAGTTCGGTGCTTGTTATTGTCAACATTTTTAAATACGAGGTCTGTTCAAAAAGTATCGCGAATTTTGAATTTCCGCGGGATACGTATATTCGATTTTCGATTGTTTCGTGGCGTTATGTTGGTACTCATGTCCCTCACTTATGTTGACAAGCTCGGCCATTTTGAATGTTAATTGTTAATTGTTGACAGCTACTTTGCTTGGACGTGTTTTGGCTCGTCTTCGATTTTTGCCTATTCCAAAAATGGAACAAAGAACCGGTATCAAATGTTGTGTGAAAAACAAAATTAATTGCGTGGATGCATCGCGAATGTTTACTGTGGCATATGGTGAAGCTACCTTGGACCAGAGCAACGTTTATCGGAGGTCAAAATGTTCTCAGAGGGTCGAGAAGATGTGAACGACGAAGAGAGTCCCGGACGCCCGAGCTCGTCAACAATAGATGAAAACATTGAATAAATGAAGAAAATAGTTTTGGCCAATCGTCGAATCACCATTAGAGAAGTTGCCGAGGACCTAAACATATCGATTGGCTCCTGCCATTCGATTTTTACCAATGACTTGGGCATGAGACGGGTCGCCGCAAAATTCGTACCAAAAGTTGCTCAATTTCAACCAAAAACACCATCGCATTAACGTTGCTAAGGAGCTGTTGAACTCTGTCCGCGACGACCCATATTTGCTCCAGAGGGTCATAACTGGTGTCGAATCATGGGTTTATGGTTATGACGTGGAAACTAAAGCTCAATCATTGCTTACAGTTTTCTTCAATTCCAGGGACGTGGTGCATCATGAGTTCTTGCCACAGGGTAGAACGGTCAATAAGGAATATTACCTGCAAGTTATGCGCAATTTGCGCGAAGCAACCTGCCAGAAACGCCCGGATTTGTGGAAGAACAAAAATTGGCTTTTGCACCATGATAACGCCCCTGCTCACACATCGTTGCTTTTGCGCGAATTTTTGGGCAAAAACAACGCACTTATAATGCCGCAGCCACCGTACTCTCCAGACCTGGCCCCCTGTCACTTTTTTTTGTTCCCAAAACTAAAGAGGCTCATTAAAGTACGACGCTACGCCACGATTGAGGAGATAAAGATGGCATCGAAGGAGAAGTTGAACAAGATCACAAAAAACGATTTTTTAAAGTGCTTCGAGGATTGGAAAAAACGTTGGCACAATGTACGATATCTGGTGGGGATTACTTTGAAGGGGACAAAATAGATATTCATGAATAAATTAATACTTTTTGAAAATAACACAAAATTCGCGATACTTTTTGAGCAGACCTCGTATAGTGTGTATTATACTTTTAGTAACAATATATATACTAAAATAAAATTACTAACTTTACGTGCGGCGATTCTTTTTCCTTTTTCCGATTGTGGTAGCTGTACCTCTCCGCCTAGATGGCATGTAACTAATCTCACTTAGTTGTGGGCCAATTTGTTACCTGTAAGAGATCCGAAAGGCCAATGGAAGTCGTCAAAGTGGGAATGACACACTACAGAAAAACCATCGCATGTTGCTATTTTGCCATTTTTACTTGAACGGGCAGCATAGTTATTGTTATTCACTCTGTGCTGCGTTGCCATTTGTAAATGTACGTACTATACATTTTGTTCCAGGTTATACCTTTTTTTTACTAATTTGCTCGATAAATTGAACTGTATACGTTTTGAAATGCTATCTTCCGTCCGGTACTACAGCGTAAGTCTAGCCGATGCAAAATGTCTGGGGTATTCCGAACACACTATATATATATATGGGAAGGGTGGGTAAACTGGGGCCTCACTGACTGAACGTTGCGCTGATTTACTGCTCAATTTGGGGCTCTTAATTTATATGTCTCCAACAATGTTATAACAAGATTCGCGCGGGCGGGCCGAGGGGCGTGTGGAGGTGCGGGGCGCGGAATGAGGGATAGAGCCTCCCTAATGAGCGAGCGATGTGCTAGCGCCGCTTCGAATTCGATAAGACGCGGCCCCATTTTCGGTCTTGCACAGCATTTTCAAAAGTACTCTTATCTGGAAGACAGAGATTGTTAGTACCTACTCAGAAATAAACCATTAGGCTTTACAGTTCCATATTTTACGCTAGAGGTGTTGATAGCCACGTTTGCAAGTTTTTGATTACTTAACGTTCAAATCTCAGTACAAACCATCCGGTATTATTTGTTATGTTTTAGAGCATCTCTACTCTTTACAGGAGACTACAGAATTATTGCACATATCAATTCATTTAATTCTATGTCTTAAGACCGGAATGGAACATTAAAAACCCAAGAATCTTTAAAGGACTTGCAAAGTATTATTGACATGGTATGTAATGCCAAAAGTAATGTAAAAAATTAAGTTTGATTCATAAACTATATTCCCATTACTTTTCCAATCCTCCAGTATTTGTTTTAAACAAGGATGTTTCTGAACAGCTGGAATAAATTCAATTTGTAATTGCTAATTTGTTTATAAATATCAGGCGTTGAGTATTAATACACGTGTTAAAAGTGATTTTGTTTTGTGGTCGCGAAACACTGCTGGAAGTGTTGTATCATGAATACCTATTTGGAATTATTATTCTTATTAATTACATGGTGTGTATATGATGAACATGCTACATACATTGGAAATTAAATTTCCAGGTTGTGAATTAATTGAAATGTTAGTTAAACCTACACATCAGGGACTGAATACGAAAGAAAATGATCAAAGTTCTAAATTAACAATCATGATAGATGCTTCTATGAGATACAATATCGAGGTAGGAAAGTGAATTCGAAAGAAAGGCAGAAAATGAAATTTAAAACACATAATGAAGGAAATGTAAAGTATTACCAAATGGTACACTTAGACATGTTTGAGCATATTCTTCTATGGAAAAATTGATTACGACATCGAATTTGTATTAACGATGAATTTATAAAAATAAAATATTCTAAAATTCTTTAAAATACAACTGCTAATATTTTTATTCATTAGTTAAAATAACTATCCTGCAGTTAGGTTCTTCTTCCACGGAACCAAAATTCTTATTAAGCGAAATGTGTTAGAAGACAGTTTAGGAGGACCAAAAAAGACCGGAGATTTTTCATAGATTTAATCTTACTCATTAGAATAATTATGAAAAGTAAGACAACTTTTGAAGTATTGGTAACAACATAAGAAATTAGGATTAAAGAGATAATAAAAGGCTTTGTTTATAAAAGTATGGGGTTGGCTTAAATTAACAATAATTAATATAAAACCGCGTATAGAAATATAAAGAAATGTAATAACTGTATTTCCGTATATGAGAAACATGTTTAGAGAAAGATACAAGTGAGAATACTACTTTCTAGTCCTGTGTTGCGCATTCTCTTGTTACCTATCCCTGTTGCCAGTGTGACGCATCAAACTGTGCTGTTTTTGCGGGATCATCACCAGTCATCTCTTTGTTATGAGCAATATAATAGGTGCAATACAGATAAATAGGAACACAGCGGAACAACACGTCTTTATTGTTCACACATATTGGAAAATTGTTTTATTCGCTTTGTTTGGGAATCGATAGGAAAGTTTTCCATCCAATAACTGGTGTAGGAAATGGAAACCATGGGAATATAGTTGGAAGTCCACGAGGAAGATGTCAGAAGAATAAACAATGCAGGAGAGGGGGGGGGGTCTCCCCTGAAGTCCTTGCCTAAAATGTTGCGCACGCTTCATTTGCATCAAGGTATGTATAAATAGAATATTATTGAATTACGTGTATTAGTTTGAAAGTTTTAAGGAAAAAATCAGGGATTTAGAGTGAGTGAGACACTACATACACTTTTTCTACTATTCGCAAAAATATTCTCTTAAAATGCTTTAAGTATTAATATGAACATAGTTTCAGGGTTCACACCTTATGCCATTTAGACTTCTTCATTTTCAGAGGTTGCTAGATTCTGTTGGTAAAATGGGCAACTCTGGTAGAAGGGGAAAGGTTTGTTTACAGACCAAAAGACGCTTTATTTAAGACTTTCTTACTATTATATACCCATTGGAAGAAGTAAAGGCAAGAATTAAAGGAAATGTCATGAAGTTGAACGCTATTGCTTTGTAAAAACATGGCATTATATTTTACTTTATTACTGTATTTGCTTAAGCATTCAATAAAAACAATATATTTATATTATTTACAATTCTTGTAGCAGGAAGTATACTTCCTGTTTTAATAACTTGTCATAAACAAATAGTTGCGGCAAGATAGAATTTCAATTATGACAGCAACATTTCGTGATAATTGCGGCGGACAGTGAATGAAAGGCTAAAATTCCTTGTGTTGGGCATAGCGGCTTTATCCCGAGCCTTTTTTGCCAGTTTTCATCTCACCAAAGCAAATATGCAGAGGCTAGTATGAGAGACGAGCCACTAACAGGGGGAACTGTATACATATTTTTAAAAGCGGGATTAAGGATTAAAAATATTATAGAACTCTGGTTTGCTGTTAGAACCATTTATATCCAGGGCTTTTTTTTTTTAAAGTTTTTTGATGTTTTTACTTCCCAGGTGCCGTATACTTGTGTGTTGCAAGCAAAAGCAGCTAATCAAGTGAAGTAAACACCCTGCCCCAGATTTATTATAGATCACATTCATGTTTTATATTTGCCAGTCGTAAATATTTCATTACTCAGCACAGAATGCAAATATAGTCCAATTTCGGATGATTATTTCAGCTAAGATCTTCTATAAAAATAGTTTGGAAATCTTGTTTAAAAGAAATTAATAACTTTAACTTAACAGTACTACTTTGCGCAGAAGACTTAAGACTATAAAGCTTGAGCCAAGACATTCGTTTCTTAGGGGTAAAATCTCTGTAACGAAAGAACTTTAAGAATTTCTCTCCTTGTCATTTTTTCTTTGTTGTTTGCGTTGAGAACAACAACAGCGTTTACTGCAGGTGTGTTGATAAAGGTGTAAAACACAATCATCAGCCATATATTGGTATTTTTAGCATTTTTAGTAGTAATATTGGTATCTTATATGCAGACCTCATCCATCTCTTACAACTCCACCTTAAAGTGCGGTTATAAATTATGACGATTTCGTATTTTTTCTCACTTCCAATATTGTCATCAATATTTCCATCATGATGCATTGTAGATAAAAGTACCACTGCGCCTCGTTTTGGCACACATGGAACCAAGGTGCAGTTTTCTTTAAAGCCCAACATAGATTATTTTTCCTGTCTTTTTTATGCTAGTAAATGATGGAAGAACTTATCTCTCTTGTACTTCCTCATAGAGCAGACCAGTGTTGTGTTGTCACACTAGATTGCACACTTCTAAAGGTATGTTTGTCTACTTTATAAAGACCTTCAGGCTGTTGCCCAACATACACCTCTATATATACAACATTCTGGCATGTGTTGCTGCATATATTTTTATCCCGTACTTATTAAGCTTGTTTAGCATGTTCTGCGAGATCTGCATATCCCACGGAATTCCTCCTGTTTTTCATCAACCTTTACATAATCAGAAACTGCAGATGCCTTTTGAAAGTTTTCAACACTAGGTCAAAAAATTCTTATGGCCGCCATGTAGACCGTTTCCTCTCTCAGGTCTTGTTTCTTTATTATCAAACCTGAGACAATGAAGAGGAAAGCGAATCGGTTTATATCCATATTGACATTAAATATTTCAACTCCTGTGCCCTCTGTTCGCCAAGAATATTTTAAACTCACTTGCATTACACAGGGAAAGTACAGCAAACCCAAGAAAGCATTCATTTCACTTGGATTAGTTGGTTGTGCATCCCTTTCCATAGAAAAAATTCCCGGAATACTTTCAACATATGTATTAGTACAGCCAACAAGTTTGTGCATACTTTATTCATCAAAAAATAATTCCCAACATTGTAAAGGATGTTTATAAAACACTTTTCACTCCTGATAAGTTAGTTACAGTATTATGAGAAGTGTACACGACTTCTTTGGTGGAGTACGGGATTTCTCACTAGCAAATACTGCAATGCTTCCGTCAGATTCACTTATTTCTACTTCGTCACTTAATACTTCTTGATCTATTTCTGTATCATTCTTGCATTCTGGATCTGTATATCTTCAAAGTCCATTCCCCATCATCGAAATCTTCAGCGTTACTTTCAGTCATTATTTCTTCTAACAATCTCATAATTCTCTCCTGTTCTGCCTCATATGTGTACGCCATGATGTGATGCAAAGTATTTATACGACGCTGAAAGATGTCACTAGCAAAGAAACATTTACAAAAGCGAACAAAGCTTTCACTGCAGTCACGGTTGCAGTGGTGGGGAAGACTCGCGCATCAAGGGCGGTAAAGAACCGATAGCACTGTCTCTCTTGGCCATGAGTAACATCATGCTCGGGTATAATATTACATACAGGCTGGCGTGGAAATGCCCAAGCAGATTTGTGAGTGGACAAATAACGATATTAAATAGCATCACCACAGTAAGTCGAAGATTCGTGACTTGATCTTAGATTCTGATTCCAAAACTTGACCTAACACGCGGCTTTATTGAAACAAAAAAACTTTAATACGAAGTTAAAGTAGAATGTAACAGTCAGTTCTTCAACAAGCAATCTTTTTTTCACAAAGATGGCATTCATTACATTTCCGTCTAAAACGTACACTTGTTAGTTGGCAGAATGCAAAACGGACAATTCCAGTGCAAAGGAAACTAACAAGAGTGACAAATAAAATATTGACCATTCCATTACTAGTAGGAATATGAAATGGAATAGCAACTTTAGTTAAACGTGTTCCTCATAAACATGTGATTTTCGCAATAAATAAAACTAGAATAAAGGAAAGCAAATATCCGAACTTGTGGCAAATGAAGCACTGTAGTCTCCAATTATGTGAATTAAAATTTAAATAAATATTGATGAATAGAAGTCCATTACATAAACAGAAATCTATCAAAACAATGAGAAGTACTAGCTGCAGTTTGGAAAGTTCTGAAAAATATATGTGTGAATACCGCAGAAATGTTGTTCCATTAAATGAATATAAAGATATTTTTAAATACGTCATTTTTTAAAACTTTGATGCTAATAATACATTAATATAAATCATTTACGTACTTAAATTCATTATATGCCGAATATAATAAATATTTTATTAAATATATAGTTATTTCACCCAAGAAATTCATTTACAGTACATTGCATTCGTTTTATTTTTTCTAATATGTTTTGAATACTTATTTCGATCATGAAGTGTAATATCATGCTATACACTGTTATCTTACAAAGCTGATGGAAGTGATATACCTTTAGATGTCATAAACTAGATTGCTTCTTAAGTGCTGAGATAATGCAAATTTCTCTTATTTACGTTACAGTAGTGATTCTAAGATTAAAAGAGACTGTAAGAACAGTCTAATAAACAAATTGTGGTTCTAAATTGGCTCTCTCAGCACCACAAGTTCAAAAATAGTCCGAAAGGAAATAGTCATAGTAGCAGAAATGATGATCTAAGGACCATTCACAAACTGCCCACTTCAATAAATTATGGTAAATTATGTTGATCACTCTGGACGCTCTTCCTTTTTACTACATTAAATTTGAGGGGCTGTTGTATTAAATTTAAAAGAATTTATTTCATTTTTAAAAGCTTTGTGTTACTGCATTTTTCTAATATGGAATCATTTATTAAATGTTTCATTAGCGCTATACCTTAATCAGCAAGTACTATACCTAGTGGTCCGCATTCAATACATCTTCTTGCGGGAAGTCCAACAAATCTTTATCCAAGTGAAAACATCTTAACTTAAATTTCTGAGAGGTTATACTGTCCAGTCTTTGAAGGTTCATATCTATATCCATAATGTCATATAATTGCAAGCTTTACAATCTGTCTAGACAGTCACAAGATAAACGTTTTATCACTAGACTTGTGTTCTGGATTCCCCAACGTTACTGGAAGAAATTACCATTGTTTTAAAGTCTGAAAATAGTAGTTATTAAAATTAAGAAATTTGTTTTCATAGTAAAAGATCCACATGTAGTCAAAAATACATCTGAATACAAATGTTGTATAAAGAATCGATCACTTCAATTATCCTGTATGTTCACTGTCATTTACGTATGATCCAGGTGTCGGCGATATAAATGCTGTTATAAATCCTTAGAATTCCAAAACTATACCTTACTTTAAGTTTAGTAAGTTTGAGTACAAAAAGAGTGTCTGATTTCTTCAGGTTCTTCATTAAATGATCAATTGTTATAATAATTATTTTATTAAAATAATTAATATACAATTAACTATAGCGCTTATCTATATTAGAATGTATTTGTATTTATGCATTTTCCCCACATTTTCCATAAATTTCTGCAAGAAGACTTTAACCACAGCAAGAAGCCCAATTCTTCTTAACGTTTAGTCTTTATAATGCTTTCATTCAATATTATACCTTTAATTCCAAATGGAATCAGAAAGTTTTTGTAATGGTATCTGGTGCTTCAAGAATAACTGCAAAGCAACTAATGGGACTATAAACTAAATACTTCACGTAATATCCAGAAAATCATTTCATATTAAAAACAGCCTACTAAGCTCAGTAACACTCAGTCGCGTTTAAAATGTTTCTCACCAGGCTTCATTTTATTATCCCAATACCACTTCCACGCATGCCCTGTAAGATCCTGTTTAAGTGCTACACTCTAGCATATCGTGTGATCTGCTCTAAAAGTATTCGAGGATATTCCTATAATCTTAAAACAAGTTGAAGCTAAACGCCTAATAAATTCAGTTGATAAAGGTATCATCTTTATGTGCGAAATTCTCTAACTTTATTAAAGTGTACTTGGATGAATAAAATAAGAAATAAATGGGAAATAGGCGTAGTCGTAATTGATCTGTAAATAATCAGTGTTCCATTATTAATAAAGCCAAGCATTTCGCATTTCACCGCAGAGGAGAAAAAGTAACACTAAGTCTGAAATAGTACAGGGGGAAAAAAAAACATTAAAGTAAAATGAAGATGTTTTTACATATTAGAGTGCTTATTCCATTTTGACCAATTAGAAGAGAATTTTTGTACTTTCTTAAATTTGTAATTAATTACAACTTGATCATAAAGTGTAACATTTGGATCATGTCCATGTTTTGTAGAAATTTGTTTTGTTTTTATTTTGATTTGATTGTAACAAAATCAGAACAATAAATTTATAATTAGTTTATTGTTTTTTTCATGTATGTGCATCCAGCATATATACCCTTAAACGGTAAATATAAAAATAATAGTTTATATTTGTTCGTAATTTCAATGTCAAATTAAGTAATTTCTCTTGTTGAGAAACATCCTAAAAATTATGTCTATATAAGATATCTTTTTTCGGCGGACCTTGATTTCTGATTTGACTTGTTTCAGGGTTACATAAAGGAAGTAGAATAAATTTGTTTAAGCATTCGAAAGTTAGTGAATTAATGAATCTGTAGGTACCCATGGAAAGATTTCTAACAACATAGACATCTGTTTGCACTAAAAATACACGTCAAATAATATAATCAGCTTAACTATTTTAAAAAAAGTGAAGAGTTTTATAACAATGGAACAATAAAATATAGAATATACTAAATGTTTTCTTAAAGCATTAGCTTAAATGAACACGGCATAATATTAGCAGCAGACGCTAATAATGATCCTACTAATGTATCAAGAATTATTTTGATTCAGGAAAGAGCACTGAAATTTAGTTAAAATATTTAACTTATTATTAAGTCAAGTTTATAGAAATACTAAGTTTAACAGTAACTGCAGTCTGAAAATAATAGAATCTAATCCAAAACTTCAATAAATAAAGGTTCTAGTTTAGCCCAATATCACGCATTTCTTGACTTGTTATCATAGCGATCAGTAACCGCAACAGTGACAGTTAATAGTTTACTTTAAGAGTATATAAACACAGAGTATATGAAATTTCTGCGCTTGGACTAAAGTATGAACCAAATTTAACAATAAACTCTAGCAGTTTGTACAGACACTAAAATTATGCAAGTATTGGACAAGGTAGACTGACAGAGAAATCGATGAATTTCCTTCCATGTGATAATGTCCATCCTCATACCACTTTATCTGCACAATGGATGGCCTTAGCCTTTCACGTCGTTTTTATTTGGCTCTCTCTTGCTTTCACGCTCTGCCCCCTTCCCTTTTGAAATGACCGTAGCTTTTACGGAATGCTTTACACACTCATAACAGAAGCAGATAGAGGTAGAAAATAGGGAATTGGTGGAAAAAGTCATTGAAGTACAATTAAGAAATCTATTTCTGTTCTGAATTAACTATTTTAGGCAAAACTTACAACTAATTATTACATAATAATGCTTCTTCTTCTTGTGGTCCCTTGGGTCATTGAGACTCCAGCCATCTTCTGATTGGCGACCCTTGATCTGTTTTATCTTCCTATGACCTGTATAGCTGTATTTGTTAATCAAAATGTTTGCATCTTTATCCTTGTGGTTTCTCTTAATACCTGTTCTAAAGCCTGTTCTGTAACGATTTAAATGGAACCATGCTTCGTCCGTGAAAGAAAATTAAAAGCGGACCAATAGAGTAATCCCATAGTATTGTTCAAAATTCAGCTGCACAAATTTACTCTACTTACATTGTCAATGCTTGAACAGCTGTTATCTTATGCGATTTTAATTCAAAGGCTCATTGGTACTTCAAACAGAAGTTTGCAAAATTTTTGTTTACATGCAAGAGATTATTTTGACCTTCGTTCTAACCTCTCTCTGCAATTTCGTCAAGTTTCGATTTCGACACGGCGGTTTACATTCAATTTCTTATCGAAAATAGATCCCGTTTCTTTAAAACTGTTTTCAAGATTACGAACAGTACATCTGTGAAGTGTAGAAACATCGGAAAGTGCTCTTATAAATAACCCGATACTTTTTCGCAAGAGTTTGTTTTGATATACGAAATCGTTCAAAGTATGTTGACTTTTTGGCATTGTAGAGCACTAATACACAAGTAAAACGAAAAACACTGCGTTTCGTGACTTGTCATTTTAGGAATTTTCAAACGGCACAAAGACAACACTCCAACTTTATTAGGCGAAGACACTGAAGATCAGAGCAACAGGTTAACAGCATGTGAGCCTCCGCTGTTGCTGCCCATGCTCTAACGGATGATCGTCCATTGGAAAATACTTGCGTTATTTTATTCAAATTCCTTAAATGTAACATTCATGTGTCTGTGCTTTGTATGGACAAAATTTTACGTAAAATATGTTTAGTGATACCTAGTAGAGTTCGTCCTATATTAGTTTAATTGGCAGAAGCTATTCAATTTAATAGCGAAAATGTAAATTATAAGAAAGAAGTACGATAGATGAACAAGCTTGTAAATTAAGAAACAGGAAGAAATGCAGCAATGAAGAAGATCGCAAGGTATCTGGTGAACACGAAAATGGATGCTAGCCTATCATAAAGTGGAGGAATGGATAAATAAAGTACCTTTTGATATATGGATGATGGTATATGACTTTCCGGAGTGTTTCCGAGAGATGCTCTTTCCTCAAGTGGCTACAGTACTGTTTCGATAGAAGCCATGTACAAGTTTGCTATGGGACGTGCGTGTCTCGTCCCTTGGCGCAATTTAGGAAAGAGGAAAAGAGACAGAAGGATAAAATTGATCAAAATGGCACGAAGCGCTGAAAGGTAAAACTTGGAAAACGTTCCAGTTTGCCGAACATCAATATGACATTCTTAGATATTGTTTACATCGACAACCAAAACCGGTTTCAATTAAGGGCTCTGAAGTCTTGTGTGCAGTTTGTTCTGATTTGTGTTCTTGCCGGTTCGAGATCTTGCCTACAAATCATTTTGAGAGCTTAATGAAGTCGCATTGGTTTAATTAATTCCCCAGCTTATTCCCTCCAGAGTACTCCTGCGTTTGTCAGGCATATAAAACAAAAAGATGCATTCAGCGACGTGCAATTGAATTTATAGTTGTCATAAGTAAGGTCCGGTTTCTTAGGTTATAATTTGTTCAATTCCTATCACGTTCATCCCAAAATAAAATGTCTCTTTTATGCCTACAGATAACGCAATTCAACTCTATAGGATGTAATTTGACCTAATCTAGTTATCAGTTCCTAACGTTACTTATTTCAGAAATCTAGAACTACCATTTCCAACGCAGTCGTCTATAAAGTTGCAGGTTTGCGTTATAAAAGTAATTAAACGTTTAATTTCATATAACATTGCTTGATACTCTTTTATTCGTCTTTAGGGGGCTTTTATTTTGACCTAAAGTTTGTATTTGTGAGTACTATGTGTAGAAGACCTTATTTACAGTCGCAGCACAGATTTGAACATTATTTTGAATAAGGCAGATGAGAGGAAGCAGTAGGAACCTTGCCATAAGGCTTTATGTGTACACACTTCATGGAACTTCAAGTCTTAAAACAGATTATTTTAAAAAATATTTTAAAAACATACTAGAAAAATACAGTGAAGGAGTATATTAATGAAAACAAGTCATATACATCAAACATGAGGGTCCCAGCAGCTATTTCAATACCTGAGTAATAAATGGGAAACACATATAAATACCCTTAATATTTTATATACGAGGCCGGAAAGAGCAGTGGTAACGCTGCCGCCACGCTGTTAATGAACATGTGAGAGCTTTGTTGATTCGGTATGTCTAGAGAAATGGCATAGCTGTTCAACACACTCAGCGTCACTAGTGCCCTATCTGTAAACGGATGAACAAAGCTGTCCAGTAATAGTGTAAGTTTGGATCGCCCTAAAATGATGTTTTCATTAACTTCAAGGTGGCACGTGTGAGATGTAAGGAAATGTAATTTACAGGCGAGAATAAAATTTTTCCATATCAAACGGTTGTCCTTGGGTTGCCAGACTTTCGATAAGGACGTAATAGAATGGAAGAAGTAGCACATGTAAGGTAGTCTTGTTCTTGAAGCGCATTACGTTTATTTGATTCAATCACTGCTGCAAGAAGGTCATTGATGGACAATGAGGGACTCAGCCGCCGATTAGAACAAGCTACACCATACTGTCGCAGTAAGGCTTTCCTTCTCAAACATAAGCGAAAACCGACATAACTGCGGAAGTTCAGTGTCTCCCAGAAGTGTGATAGCGGGTGGTAAATATAGCTGGGATTTATATTGATGGAATGTAAAAGTAAGCAAGGTTCTGGAATAAATACTTTGCTACTTATGGAAAGGTTTCTCTTACTTTCTTTCCAGCACTCGTATAACCACGTATATTTTCGTTCTCTTGTCACTGATTTCTACCAGCTGATTTTATCTGATGCCATAGAAAACTTAAGAAAAGTTTTGGAATTTAGTTCGTTTAATGACTTTGGAGAAGCTACTATTTGTTAATAATTTTATTGGTAAGTTCATTACTAAGTTATACAATCATTTACTATTATGAAGTAACTGTACACTTTACGAAACTTTAACATTATCTCCATGTGTATGTAGGTACGCTCATATATCTGTATCTAATCTATGCATACATCAATGGTCCACAAAGCTATTCGAAGCCTCAAACTTTTTATCTACAAAGCGTTTCTTTATATTAATTTATTTTCTAAAATGGTTGTTTCTCATGCTAATAACACATGTTGGATTCCATTTTGTAAAATATATTTTCCCAAGGAAATATTTTAATGTTGTTTTGTAAAGACAATGGGACGCTATGACTTAATTAATGTTAAATGGGGATCATTAATTTCATTTAATTAATTTTTTCTGCTGTTTACATATAATATTTATTCTTGCTTTAGAAAATAGGCTATTTGGTTAAAATCTGCATGAATGATATTTCAGTCGTTTTATTTGTTTGATATTATAATTATTAAGTTCAAATATTTTTTGAATTGGTATCAAGCTATTATGGTTATTATTTTATTAATGTTTTATATGACAACCAGCAAGAACTATTTTATAGAAGCTTTATTACCACTATAATAATTTGTAAATAAATGAGAACGTCTATATTAATATACAGAGGTTGTTTTTTTAATGGTTTAGGCATATGTATCGATTTATTGTGCATATTCAGGTGTGTATAAACAAATAAAACTGAATCCTTATTATAGTTCCCTTTGTCCTACATTTATTGCATTTTCTGAAATTCGAATTCTCGCTTTATACGCTTCATTTTTCAGTTTCGTGTTTCACTTGCTCCACTCTCGTGTTAGAATAAACATAAACGCTTTCGTATATATCAAGTGACAATATCAATCCGATAAATAAAAGCGAAGGGAAAATGAAAATTATGAATTTCAATTCAGTTCTTGTAGAAAACATGTCCCTTAATTTCTAAAATTTGTTACCAGTTAATACTTCTTAACTGCATAATTGAAGATAATTATTGTGTATTCCACAACTGCATTTTAACTAGCCTACGACTAAGCGTGTTAGCAACTGATTGTTACACACGTTTTTGAACCGATCAACAATTTCAGTTCGTAACACTACTAGGTAACTTGAAACATAATCTTATGTAACCTCACTGCTTTTAAATATTAATTACAAAATTTTAGTTATTTTTACTTTTCTGTCGTCAACTCTCCTGAATCTCTCCTGAATCTGGTTAAGTAATGGCACATTAGGCCCAATTTACAGCATTAGTTTTAATAGCAACAGCTAAGATTGGGAGGAAACATGAATGGGCATTCCGATTAGATACTGGTAACAAATGAACTGGGTTCCATTTGGATAGCGAAATAGAAATAGTCTATGGAGGAAGGTTAAGAATTTTTGAGGGATATGGATAGTCTGCAGATAATTAGGCAATGCAGAGATGCTTTTGCTAGAAGTACAATCGGGGAAAATAATGGGAGATGGAGCACTGCATCAAATCAAGGTCTAGTTCATTAGCCAGGTGCTCGGGTGGCTCCTGGGCATGGCAAATGATTAAGATCACAGAGTAAAATGGATTAATGTGCCCTATCTATAAAAGGAGGCATCCTGAGTACATATAAATGCCGAATGTAAAGATATGGAAGCTTTAGGGGAAAGACCTGCCACATCTCTTTACTGCACTATCATTTTCTCTGCTTTTATGCAAGGAAGAGGAGGAGAGAATAGCTTAATTTCTGATGAAGTGATGAAGTGATGAAGTGAGACAACTCAGGTCCGAAAAGGTTGATAATACGGGAGAGGGTTAGGGGAGAGAATTGAGTGACTTCAGGTCTGTGTGTGTGTCATTTCTTTTTTCTTTTTTATTATTATTTTTATTTTATTGTTAAATATATATTGTATTTTATTACAGAAGATATAGGCAATGCTTAATTTAATTTTTTGTATTAAATCCAACAGACCTAGTATATTACAAAAGCTCATAGGATCGGTATGTCTATTGAAGTTTTATTGTATTGGTGTCACTGAAATAAATACACATTTCGATAATTCTCATTTTGATAATTTCATCCCTTGCTAATAAAATATGCATTACATTTTCTCTTTTAGTCAACTTTCGCCTGGAGATACATCTTAAAAATCTAACACAAAAGTTATAGGGTTATAAATGTTTTCCTTGCCTTTCAAAAAGCATTTTGTGTAAACACATTGTAATTCCAGAGTTTTTACATACACACATTTGCCTGGAATTGAGAAAATGAAACCTATTTTGAAAGAATGTTACAGCACTTTATTCATGTTTTCATTCTTGAATGATTTTGTTAAATTTATATCCTACCTTACTTTTAAAACACTCCCCGCACCTTCAAATCACTTCCTTATAATCTATCTGCGTCCCAATAGCCCCACCAGGTCTTTTAAGTATATACCTTGCTTTATATATAGGATGTCAATTGTTCCACAGCCCCATTGTAACCAAAGAATTTAAAATTGTTTCATTTTTTTCTGTATATCCAAAAAGTTGTATACGCTATTTTGTAAGAGTTACAGAGCATTTTATATTGGTTTATCATTTACTGTGTGAATAATCATTTTCGATCTGTCATAACCAAGCTCCCTTATCGATTGTTCAACGTGCTCTGTTCCACTGTAAGAATTTTTATTATAAGCGGTTTAGTCGAAAGGCGGCAGGTTGGTCGCCAATTATGAAGCGATTTAATTGCTAATCGTCATTTTTGTAGCGGCGTAACGTTAATCGACTATTTTTCGTTCTGGTGTAGTTGATCACGTTTCATGATAACAATATCTTAGGACTTTGTTTCGCTATTTTGTGACTCTGTTCAACAGGACTGGGAGAGAATACCAACTGTGTTAATAATTTCGCCATGTGACATAATATATATGGTAATTTATTATTCGCAAGATCTTCAGCGTCCTATGGTGTTCTGCGTACGGTAAAACTTAAGTACGAGAATATAAATTTAGTTGCCGCGACTTCCAAGGAGATGAACTGACAACTGCGTCCAAAGGAGAGCTTATTGCAGTGCACGCTTCGATTTTAGAGCTTATTTCGCCCGGTTATCTGATCTTCTGAACTGATCTTTGCTATCTGAACTTCTGCTATCTGATGATATGAATTGATGCCCCAGCAGAGCAAACGTTTATATATATATATATATATATATATATATATTCCATTCAAATTAATTTGGCTTCACCAAGCCATAGGGGGTCACACAAGCACGCACAAGTCTCACGCCTTGCTTTAAAAGTTCAAAAGACTGGTTTAAATTAACCTGCCAATGCTATCCGCTACTATTTGAAAGTTTAAAATATTTATTTACATTGGCTGGTTTAAAGTTAACTGTACAAACGGCTGGCGAGTTCATTCCCCTTAACGTATTCGAAAGCGTGGGTTTTATCAACCCTCGCCAATGGAAGATATTTTAAAGTGTGGCATAATACTTGTCTTTTTCCTTAGCATAACTGTTTATTACCTCCTTGGTTTTGTCCCCTTTCTGGCTGGGCTACCGTAGGCAGTTACACCAGAGAATTTTCTCATTTGACGACATACAATTAACATATTAAAGTTATACTTTATGATATATATATAATGTAACAAAGTAACACTAATAATAAAAGTAGATAAAGATAAAACACTGAGAGAGAGTCACACTTGAAATTGCTATATTTCGAACTATTGCGAGTTCTTCAATGGCAAGAAGCACCTTTATCTTGCTTTATGCAAAAAGTAATTGCAACTTTCAGAATATTAGTAATGTAGATATTATGTATATATAACATAACATATATATACATAATATCTACATTACTAATATTCTGAAAGTTGCAATTACTTTTTGCATAAAGCAAGTACAGCAATAGATTTAGATCTTAAATGTTTAGTTTGTTTTTCAATTATTATTGAAGAACTCTTATTAATTTTCTCCCTATCCATTTCTCATGTGGCTTATTTCGACTGTTTTCACGTTAATTTCGATATGAAATATTTACTTTTACTACTTTCGCTTGATTTCTGTTTTTGAAGAAGAACAAATACTGCTCGAAATATTGTGCAATTTGTATGATCTTTGCGATGTATTTGTTTCTGCTTTTATTTTTAGGTACGAGTATAGTGGAAGTATTGAAGGATTTCTGCCAGTGCAAAATCTCAAACTTGTCTCCACAACTGAGACCAACCACGCATGTGCAAGAGTTTAGTGCAGATAATGGCTGGAACAAT
This sequence comes from Metallyticus violacea, assembly GCA_030762175.1. NCBI lineage: Eukaryota > Metazoa > Arthropoda > Insecta > Mantodea > Metallyticidae > Metallyticus > Metallyticus violacea. The sequence goes on from CM060830.1 coordinate 64,449,213, forward strand.
CTTGGTCCTTGTGGAGAAAGACGACGTTGATGATGTCGACTAAGTAGAGAATGATGAGAGATATGGGGGAACTTTTACATATTAACGATAAAGATCAAGGGAGAAATTTTCCTTCTATTGAGTTGCACACGGAGCTTGATTCCAACCGTAATGCACGCCGGCAGTGAAGGGCTGTCACTGCAGGCAGGTATTGGAGCTGACGTCACTAATTATTGTGATTCTCTTCCTCCCCTCCTATGACTAATTAGCTTACATTCACACTGTCGGATTTCGCCTATCCAACAGAACTGTCCAAAACCTGTAGGGAAAGTTTAAACCACAATAACGTCGCAAATAAGAGAAAGGGAATTCAAGATGAGCGTAATAAAATTTTTCTTTGAAAATTCACAAACAGTCATTAGTGTCAGCATAGTACATAAGCAAGGATGTGTGCCAAGTTAAGGTTAGATAGAAAAAATTCAAGGTCATAGCCAGGACTTGAACCACAAATCTTTGACTCTCCATATAGATGCTCTTACCATCGGATTACCGTGTCCTGTCCAACCACAACCAGGAATTGTGTATCGAGTTCTTGTGACCCAGGTTTCACAGTTCACAAAAGTGTTAGAATTCATTTATTAGTATGAAAAGTGATTTTTATCCCAAGACATTTTATTGCTTGCAGTAAGAGTCTTAATTTTTCACATTTTAAATTTTGCCACTTGCTAGATTTAATTTCAAAAAAAATATTTTTGATTAGTGTCTAACGCCCGTTTTTACTATTGAGGTACCTACCACAGGCGGTGGACACAGATGATACATGAGATGAAATGATAAATTGGGAAAGGTAATATTTTTTTAAAGGAAGGAAGCATTCCAGGCAAAAGTTAAGGGTACCTCCCCGGCATTTGTCATTTATGAGGACTGAGGAAAACCTGGAAAAACCACCAGTGAGGGAGGACGGTGGTATTCGAACCCCAGACCTCCCGCTCACGAGTCCGTGCCTTAACGACCTCGGTCACCCGTCGCGGTTTCAATATATTACCATTGACGTATATTTTTATACAAAAAGTTCATGCTATATGTTAATGATATGCATTAAATACACAGACGTCGAAGATAAATGTACCTAAAATATTTTCGGTTGAAGTAAATAATATTTTAAAGGATTATTCTCAGATGTTTAATATTTTACATTATTAATTCTGATTTCTACATTAAAGGCATTATAAAGAGTTATTTACCACATTTGCGCTACCCGGCAATAGAATATTATAAAAAGCGGATCCACTATTTCTTTAGTCATCTCTGCGTTCGGTAATACACGTTTTAGGGCAGATAAGCTTACTTAGATTGAAGAAGAGACAGTGGTAGGATATAAGAGATGAGGTACTTAAGCGAAATAGCGCCATAAAGGTGACGGTGACCTCCAGAACTAGCTTTTACGTCTTATTACGTAATACGTGACGCCTTAGTCGGGATGGGGACCGAAATTGAAGTTTTCTCCCAAGATTAATACGCCCATGAATTTTTGTGCCCACTGTAACCTGAGTAGGGAGTTTTATAGCGGCAATGCTACTGTAAATACATAAAGTAAAGTTTGGGGACACGTCCAGAATGTCACATTGCGGGCACGTAAGACGTAAAACAAAATATATGTAGGATAAAAGCGCTCCAAAATATTTATAGACACTGGGCCCAAAGGTCATTTTGGTTTTCCTACAAATCAAGTTGTTAGGGGCAGAGGAAGAAGTTAGGTAGGTTCCTAATATGAGAAGAAACCTTTCTTGTTGGGTGTCTAGTGCTCTAAGTGGAGAACGATTAGGGTATTTTGAGTGGTGATGTTCCTGCTGTTTCACAGGTACGCCGTAAGATCACTTCTTCTCCTGTTTTAGGTAAATCTATTAAAAACTGTAGCCACTTATAATTAGACCACCTACGTTCATACATTTGTGTGCTTGTATTGAACGAGGCAGAAACCGATGATATTTACAGACCAGAATAGGGGGGAAAATGGCGGCCGAAGTGGCCTGATCGCTGCCAATGGCAAATGCGAAACTTTTACTTTTCTTTTTTTTTTTTTTTGATTTATTTATTTATGAACGCTCTTTAACATCTCAGGTCATCAGCGTCCCATTCAACTCAGGGCGTGAAACGGCCGACAAATTTTGCTCAGAGGCCTCTCTTTCAGCTTGAGGTTCTTTGCGTGCCTTAAATGTACGACACAGGACCCACGTCTTTACTTCCCTTCCGAAGTAAGCCATACTTAGGATTTTTCCACCCGAAAAAATCCATCGGTACTGGCTGGGTTCGAACCCGCGATCTTGGGTATAGGAGGCAAGTATGGTAACCACTACACCACCAGGACCGACTTACGAAACTTTTACGCAGTGTTATGTTCACTAGATAACATTATTCCTCATTAGAAAATATTTCGCTGGATTTTAAGAATTTGAAATTTTTTACAAACAATATTTCTCATATGTAAACGAAATATAAAGTAATATGAATTATAAACTTCTTCACAGGTAAGCTCTATTTATAAAATGCAACCTCTAAATAATTGGACACCTTAAAACTAATCGATGTAATGCCGATAGCATCACATTTATCGTCCTCTATTTTAAGGAAAAGGACATAGTCTTCATTGGTAATAGTTATAAATGGGAGTATCTGTCTTACCTTAACCTCATTTGCAAAGAGGCCGAAACATGTAAAATAAAAAATGCTCTTCTCTCTAGTCTAAAAGCCTTAATAAACAACGACAGATCCTTTTAGTCTACTTTTAGTAAATATCTGTGTAAAAAGGTCTATTATTCGGTAAAGGAATATACAGTGCACTGAGCTAAAACACTGCAATAATTTTATATAAATTCATAGTAAAATTTGTGTCATTGTCTGTTTGTGCTTTTCTGGTTCTTGTTGTTTTGGCTGAGTTGTTCTAATGTTTAAATTTTATTGTAACTATTTATGTAGATGCACATGATATTTTTATAAATATATAATATTGCTACTGTGGTAAATGTAAATGGCCAATTCTATATACGTAAGTCTCCTGAACTGCTCACTAAATGCTTCAGTGACTAAACTAAACATAATATTCTGCTCATACCATTAATTAAAACTCTCTTCTACTCACTCCAAAACCCGCTTCTTAAGTGCTTTTTTTTCGGATTTTTCCTTTCTTTACTAACCCACGCCGTCACATACATTGGTAGCTTAGAGAAATTTGCTAGGAAAATGTCCTCTCTAACCATAAAGTTTGATACGATGATTTTAATATATGCTGCAGTTTCACCACTAGCTTCAAAATTTGAACGATTTATGTTCTTTATCCACTCCTCCTTTAATTACTGTTATTTAGGAAATGTAAATATCGTATTATGCCATGCACTTCGTAGAGCAAACCCCTGTATTTCGAACACTTACTATTTAAACAATTCCCTGGTTTAATTCCACTAAATCAATATGAACTTATTAAAAAAAGAAGTAATAGGCTACTGCTCATTTACTTACACCTATAAACCAATAAACCACTGTAATAAACCAGAACACTACAAATTAATAACTTGATAAATTAACACACTTGCTACATATCCCGCCATCTGTACTATCCAATATCAACTTAGGGTCTGTTAAATATCATCCGTCTCGAACGAGCATATAAATAAAAAAATGCTTGTTTTTTACAGATCATAAAAAGTATATATATATATATATATATATATATATATATATAATATTAATGAAAAATAAAAATAAAGAAACACTATTAACAATGTAACAAATTAACACTAATAATAAAAGTAGATAAAGATAAAACACTGAAAAAACACTGAAAAAGAGTCACACTCAAGTGTTCTCTGAAATTGTTGCATTTTACCCGTAGGTGCTGGTATTGTTGTTACTTGTGCAAAGGTTCTTACTGGTTCTACACACCTCATCTCGTGCAGATCCTTTGCCAGTTTTGCTTCTGATTTCGCCTTCTCTTCCTCTATCCTTGCGTTGTCTTATATATTTTGTAATTTAGCTAATAGGATATAGACTTCTTTCTTCTTATCCATATTAATCTTCTCTTTTGCAATGAGCGTATTAATTTCAGTTATCACTTCTACAAAGGTATCTATAGGCTCCATGTCAAAATCAGGGTTTCCTTTCGCTTCCTCTTTCTTTCTTAAATCGCTCTCCAATACCGTACCCTTCCTTTTCTCTGTTTCTACTTCCCTGTTACCATCTCGTTTTGCCCTATCTACTTTTCTGTCTGGTGACCTACCTAATGAGTGTCGAGGTAAAAATACCTCTTTTTCTTCCATCCTTCATTTATTTACTAGGGGAAGACACCCCCCTCCCCCCAGTAACCCTTCCTGTCTCGTATAGTTTTGTGTTATGAACTATAGCAATTAATCCTTTGTAACATCAAGTGTGATGTTATTCACCTCGGCTTGCTACCTTGCTAGCGTGCGCGTGCAACTGACGTCACACGAGCTACTGACTGGCGTTCTGTAACTTGCCGCCACGTTCTTGTTTCTAATATTTCATAAACTATTACACTGTGTATCCTATTTCCATGGAAACTACTGGCTATTTGAATTTATAACTTTCTTAGCAAATTGTACTTACAGTATGCTTTCTTCTTATGGCTCACTATTTCATATACACTCACTATTACCTCACCAAAAACAATCTAAAACTGGACACAATTCCCTTACTACTGCCGCGCTCGGTAACCAGAGCCGAAAGTGTTGGGATTAATTACATCGGAGAAAGATTACGCATACGTGAGCAAACATCAAGAAAGTTATAATGGTAAGTGTTTTTATTTTATATTCGTATTCGCCATATCATGTTCAAATAATGATATAAGTACCTCAATTTCTAGTATTTTTAGGTGAAAATATACATTTGAAGAATGGCTGGTGGATTTGGGACCACATATTGTATAAATGACCCGTAATGAGCTTTATAATTTAAACGCGTCGAGTGTAATTGATAGAATCAATACCTAACCTAAAATATGTATAATATGTAAATTCACGGTTCCAGATTCAGGGGTAAAATTCCGATAGTTAACAGTACGCAATATTACAAAACCAAATATTTCGTGAAATAGAACACTGACAAAACAAAATCGCACGCTGATAATATCGGTCTACCACACTAGTAACTAGTAGTATAGGCTCATAAGTTCTACAAACACATACTTGTAAAACAAACAAGTAAAACTAGAACAGAAACTACCTTTACTAGATCGTTCTACAAACACATACTTGTAAAACAAACAAGTAAAACTAGAACAGAAACTACCTTTACTAGATCACGAGCTTCGTGAAATAGGGCACTGGAGGTTGTGTTATGTATGAGTTAGGCATTCAGCGCCCAGCCTTTGAAATAGACATTCAAATCTCGCTTAGCGTAGTTGCGAGTTACCACTTGGCTTCGAGAGTAAGAAAAATCTTACCTCGAGAAGACAGTTTACAGCAATAGAACTATCGTTCCTATTTAAACTTTGTCCACTGGTATTAATAGACAATCTTATGGTTTGGTACATAATTTCCGGTTAAGAAGATATACGGACATCAAATATATCATCTGCAGTGAGCACCTACTAGACACCTACAATTAAAAAAAAATCTAAAAAATGCACATACGTCTCATCGAGTTCGTTAACCAACAAAATGGGACCATTGGTATTGGGATAAGTCTAAACGGAAAATTGAAAAATCGTTCTAGCAGTCGAAAATTCAGCTTTACTCAACGAAACCAGGTATATTTCTTTATAATAAATTGATAAAAGTAATTTTTTGAAAATCATGGCAATCGGGAATGGGGCTATACCTGAAAAACGAATTAAAGCGTAATTTTAAAATCCCTCCAGCGGTCGCATTTTTATTTTGTTTAAAGGAAACTCGGTACATGACATTTAAATAAAATACTAAATATAGATTTCGAAAACCAGTGAAATCGGACTATTAGCAAGGGGATGGCTACCTAAAATTTAAAAATCGCTCTAGCGGCATTAATATTTGTTTTTTCCGTAACGAAACTCCGTATATCACATTTAAATAAAATAAGACATATTGTTTGAAAATTAGGGGAATCGAGCTATTAGGAGTGGGGGTTTACCTGAAACCGAAAATTAATATCTCTCCAGCGGCATCAATAGTTGTTTCTTCACAACACAATTCGGTATATACCATTTAAGTTAAACAGGAAAAATAGTTTCCGAAAATAGGGAAATTGAACCATTAGGAATAGGGGTATACTTTAAAACCGAAATATAAAAAGTGCTCTTGCGTTTAATTTTTTCTATATTGTTTCCAAATAAAATGACATATTAGTTCAACATAAAAACTGTATTTATAAAGATGCACATGTTTATGTTCAACAAAAGCATCGTCGGTAGGATGGCAAATGTGAAATATTAATTTAATATTAATTTGAGAATTGAATTTATATATAAGAGCGCTCTGTAATAACATTCGGAAAACGTTTTCATTACATTAATTTGAGAATTGTATTTATATATAAGAGCGCTCTGTAATAACATTCAGAAAACGTTTTCATTACACATTCTTAATACAACATTTAGATTAAATTTCAAAGCTAATAAAAATGAAGTAATTTTCGACTGTTTTTATTTGCTTTACAAGTTGTAATTGTTTCTGAATAGTAATATGTTTTTGTTTTATTGAAACATATGATCATCTTAAATACACATTCTGCCTCTATATTTTGGGCAATAAAATAAAACTCCATAACAAGCAACAAGGGTAATATAGTCAACAATAAACAGTACTAGTACTAAAACACAGCCGCTAAAGCTGATAACACAACAGTCTTATAATGTTCAATAATTGTAATAATGAAAACTCCAAAACAAATAACAAGGGTAAAACTGTAACAATTAAGAAAAGACTGGCTATAAAAATCAGCAAGAGCTGAAAATACAACAGTCCTGAAAAGGTCTGAGAATGTATCATCAAGACCCAAAAAACAAATAACAAGAGCAATATCGTTAACAACAAACAAGACTAGTTCTAAAACACAGCCTCAAGAGCTGAAAACCGAACAGTCTTGAAATGGTATAAAATTGTTACAACAAAATCCCAAAACAAATAACAAGGGTAAAATGGTCAACAACAAACAAAAGACTGGTACTAAAACGCATCAGCAAGAACTGAAAACTCAACAGTCCTACAATAGTTTAAAAACGCCGTCATGAATAAAAAAGTATAACCTCACAACTTGCCCCAAAAACCAGAAACACGAATGAAACGGAGCACTCACTCAACAGCAACCACATCTTCTGCAAGTAACTCCTCAATAGAGGAGGGCAAACCTAGGGAAAATCTAAAAGCTACTAGATGATGGCATTCGAGTAAAATGTGACGCACTGTAAAGAGGTGGTCACAATGAGGGAAAGCTGGAGCCGGTTGACCATTTAAAAGGTGACGGTGACTAAAACGGCAATGCCCAATTCTCAAACGTGCTAAAACCACTTCTTGAGCGGTGAACTATGCGAGAAGAAGTCGACCAGTGAAAAGGGAGGATTTACATTCACGGAGCTTATTAGTAGGAAGTAATTCCCACTCCTGGCGCCAGCGCGAGAGAACGCCTGGACTTAAAGACTGGTTAAAATCCCCCGAGTAAAAACAACGCTCGTATTCAGCAGTGTCTAAAAGGGCGGATTTTGCTGCGACATCTGACGTCTCATTACCTGGAAGTCCTACATGTCCAGGAACCCGCAGTAGTGCCACCCTGATGCTAGCGTCAAAAAGCGTTTCCACTGCATCCTGGACCTTTTGTACAATAGGGTGGAAATTGTAAAGATTTCTAAAAAATAAAAGCGCACTCAAAGAGTCGGAACAAATAACACTGTTCCCCAGCCCCTGGTCAGAAATAAATAAACTCGCCCGATAAATAGCACAAAGCTCGGCCATAAAAATAGATGTCGCAACGCCAAGACCAAACGCAAAACTAGCTCCATTAAAAACAAATGCACATCCTACTGTTGTGCCAGATTGGAACTGTTGGTATATATAAAATTCCATTCAGTAAAAGAAGATATGATCTCCCTAAAACGACAACGAATAAAAGGTGCTGCGGTCGAAACTTAGGACAAGACGTAAGCCCAAGATGAACGGGAGCCGACGCTAAAATCCAAGGTGGTGAAGAAGTTTCCCCGATTAAGAAAAAAGCAGGCAACTCTACGTTCAACGTCCTTAACATCTTCCGAAAACGAAACCCAGGAGGTCTAGGAGTAAAAGACCGAGCAGCATAAAATGGAGCGAGAGAGACACTAAAAAACGGCTCATTGGTGGGATGACGAGGTTGTGCAGCTAGTCGACAACCACACGCAGGAAGTAAAAGATCCCTACCATAAAACAACGGAGGTTCTCCAGACTCCGCACGTAAACTTGACACAGAACTGGTTGGGAATGCTCCAATGGCAACACGGATACCCCGGAGATGAATGGGATTAAGGCGACGAAGAACAGAAGGCTGCACTGAGCCATAAACAACACAGCCATAATCCAGTTTGCACCGGATGAGAGAGCGGTAAAATCGCAAAAGAATAGTCCGGTCAGCTCCCCAGGATGTGCAACTAAAAACGCGTAAAATACAAAGAGAACGTTCACAGTTTCCTCTGAGTTATGCTATATACGATGACCAGCATACTTTTCTATCAAATACCAAGCCAAGGAACCGAACTTCGTATGCGAAAGCAAGAGCGTCTGGGCCAAGATGGAGAGATGGTGGAGGAAACTCCTTATGGCGCCAGAAGTTCATGCAGACGGTCTTCTCTGCGGAGAAATGGAACCCATGATTCACATTCCAAGCGTAAAGGCGGTCGAGACAGCATCGGAGGCGGCGTTCCAAGAGACAAGTTCTCCGAGAGGAAAGAAAGAAGGCAAAATCGTTAACTAGCAACGACGATTGTATTCCTGGCGGTAAACACTCATTCATAGAATTGATAGCAATGGCAAACAGTGTGCAACTAAGTACCCTGAGGTACACTGTTCTTTTGAATAAAACTAGATGATAAAACTGGTCGCACGCAAACATTAAAAATCCGGTCTTTCATAAATTCCTGAATAAAAAAAGACATACGACCACGTTATGCCAATCGTAAAGCGTTCGAAGAATACCGCTTCTCCAAAAGTATCATAAGATTTCTCAAGATCAAAAAAAAATATGGCGATCGTTTGACACTTCCGTACAAAACCGTCCATTATGTGGGTGGTTAAAGACACAAGATGGTGGACTGAGGAGTGATGACACCGAAAACCGCACTGAGCGTTCGTCAATAAGTACCTCGACTCAACCACCACATAAGCCGCCCGTTAATCATACGTTCCATCACCTTGCAGATGCAGCTGGTGAGGAAAATCGGACGGTAACGGAAGGAAGGTGTGGGCCCTTTCCAGGTTTAGGTATTGGTATCACGGTGGCCACGGTGGCCCTTCGCCAAGTGCGCGGAAATGTTCTATTGCACCACATAGAATTAAAAATCTGGAGTAAAAAAGCCTTGCCTTCCGCTGAAAAATGCTGCAGCTTAGCGACATGAATGCCATCTGGCCACGGAACGCAATGCCGAGAGGTAGAAAGAACATGCTCCAATTCCCTGGTGGTAAACAGGACATTATAGCTCTCCTGATGGTTGGAGGCAAAAGAGAAACTTCATGACTCAAACTGCTCCTTTATAGTGCGAAATGATACAGGATAGTAGGCGGAGCCGGAAACATCAGCGAAAGTGCATCGTAAAATATTGCCTATATCAATCAGAGTAGTAAGAACTCGATTTGTTATCCTAAGACCAGGTATTGGCGTAAATCTCGGTTTGCCTGGCATGTGGCGTAGCTTTTCCCAAACAATAGATGAAGGCGTTGTGCGGTTAAAAGAGGAGGTAAAAGCAATCCAAGACGCGGTTGTGCTATCCTTAATCCCCCGACGACATATGGCTCACAGTTATTTGTAGCGAATCATGTTTTCTGAAGTAGGGTGGCGATGAAAAACCCGTAGAGCAGCACGGTTGTGCACGCAAAACATCTCGGCATTCATCGGTCCACCAAGGAACCGGAAAGCGACTGAGGTGCCAAAACGACCGGAGAATTGCCTGATCTGTGGCTGTAATAAGGACCGTATCGAGGTGCTCGATCACGACGTCGATGGAAGGAAACTCACACCCGGAAAACACGGCCATAGATCGAAAGAGAGGCCAATTTGCCTTTTCAATGATCCATTTTGGCGCGCGCTGAGAATGTGCGTTTGAAGACAGTGCACGTATCTGACACGGAACGTGGTTACTAGAGTATGTATCAGAGAGGATATTCCAAGTAAAATGTACAGGGAGTGAAGCAGTACAAAAGGATAATTCCAAGTGTGAAAAGCTATGAGTACTGTCAGAAATAAATGTTGGTTGACGTGTATTGAGTAGTACAAGATTGTGACGATCTAGAAAGTCGGCTAAAAGGCTACCCCTTGCCCACTCCGAGGTGAAACCCCAAAGAGGATGGTGAGCATTAACGTCCCCCAAAAGTAGGGCAGTAAGTGGTAGCAGAGATAAAAGATTATCCAGATCTACTGTTGCGACAGCAGTAGATGGAAAAACCGAAGTCAGAGAAGTGAACTGTAGCGGCAGCAGCTTGTATAGGAGTTTGAAGATTAATTGTAGTACTGTAAACGTCGTCGCGCATTAAAATTAAAACTCCGCCATGCGCGGGAGTGCCATCTTAGGGAGGAAGATCAAACCTCACCGAAGAGAAACCGCGTAAAGTAAAAGAATCTTGCGGGCGAAGTTTGGTCTCTTGCAGACACACAGGCGGAGAGTCAGTCGTGCGTAAAAGTAACTCTAGGTCAGGTCTACGATTGCGGAGTCCAGGCACATTCCACGAAAGGATACCACCTTACTTTTAAGTCGGTCCAGGACTAATCAACAGTCCTTTTTTCAATCGCGTGGGACTGGGTGATTTATTTGGAGTAGGCAGATCCTGCTCCATGACCTACTCAGAGGGAGGGCTCTCCCGCTGAGAAGCATCCACTGATTCCAACACCTGGAATCGGTTGGATGTGGAAATAGGCGGTGATGGCGACCGCCTAGCGGGTTTGCTCCCATCATGGGAGAGGGATCTCCGAGGAGGAGAAGGGCTCTTTTTTTTTTTTTTTTTTTTTTTGCTGAACAGGAGTTGACGTTCTCAAAAATTCAGTTCTCGTATTTCAGGACGAGCGTACAAACCGCAAGTCTGCGTACTGCTGTCGCACTTCTTCACCGCTAAAGAAGCTGCAGCGCTGTATGTACCGGTCTTAGGTACCACAGGTTGACGAGATTGGTATCGCTTCCGGGCCTCAGTAAGAGACAGCTTTTCCTTTACCCGGAACTCCTGTATACAGCGCTCTTCTCGAAAACGAGGACAGTCGAGGGACGAGGCTGGATGGTCGCCGCGGCAGTCAACGCAGACGGGAGCGGATGCACATGCTCCTTCATGACTTGCTTGACCGCAGGTTGCACAGATGGAAATGGAACTCTTACACAAGATGCGAGTGTGTTCAAAACGTTGACACTGGAAACATCGCAACGGGCTCGGGATATAGGGGCGCACTTCAATCAACTCGTAGCCCGCTTTAATCTTCTGCGGCAAAACGTGAGGAACAGAGTCCGGATTGGCTGTAATTTCCCCTCTTTCCTTGCCTGCACGCGATAAACAGAAGTGACCCCTTGGTCTTCCAAGCAGCTCTGGATTTCCGGGTCTGACATGTCGTCTAGTACATTGGTGGTAACAAATCCTCGCGACGAATTCAATATCTTATGTCGCTCAACACGGATAGGATAACCGTGGAGTAGCGTCGCCTCGAGCAATGAGGTGGTTGTTTGAGACAGCCCAAGTATCTCCACCAAAAGTGATCCGCTATGTAGACGGGTACAGGACTTAACGGGTCCAGCTATGGCATCAATGCCCTTCTGAATAATAAATGGGTTTACCTTAGTAAGCGATTGACCATCTTCGGTACGACTCAGCACTAAATATCAAGGAAAAGACTTCTCGCATACTTCCTTTACGTCAAATCTTTTTTGTTTCATTTGAAAATGATTATTATCATGTACCATAGCGATTTAATCCTCTACCATTGCAACTGTCTCCAATGGCAGGCTGCTTCCTGGGCGCCACCTAGGCTTTGGTTACTTGCTCTGGCCTGAACAAAGTAACCTCAGGGTCACACCTTCCTGTGGGTTGACAAAGGGACCCAATCGTCTGCAGGAAGTGAACAGTTCATGCAATGGCCCTTCCCCGGCCTGGCCTTTATCAGGGGATACGTTTCTGTCCTACATGATAACCCAGTGCTGGGAGTTACGCCGTTACCTAGTCACTTTTTACCGTGTCAAACACGGGGGCACCCATCAGACAAAGAATAGGGAAGTAGGACGAATAAAAACTAAAATGGAGGTAAAATAAAAAGGAGTCAAACACGCTGAGTGTGGACATGCGGGAACAGCTCGAGTGCCTCGGGGTCACTACGCCCCGTACCGAAAAATTGGGCCCCTGAGGGGAAATTTTCTGATATTTCTCTATTTTAGCGAATGTAAAGATGAGACCAAGGGCTCATAAGGGTTCATATACATGGTTACATTTAAATTTTTTGAAAATACTCAGTTTAGTTTTGTTTATCAGGGTTATGCTTTTAATTTAATTAAAAGTATACCATTAATTTAGTGGTTTAATCCAATAATAATAATAATAATAATAATAATAATAATAATAATAATATAACTGTGGTTTCCTTTAGTAATACTTATAGGTTTCAAGAATTCTAGTTTTGTTCCCCTAATAACACGCAGTAATGCCATAACTTATTTCATTTCATTAATTAATAAGGCCTAATTTGGATTTTATATTTGTTTTTATTAAAAGTTAATAACTCGGTGAGGAATTAATTTAGTTTACGCAGGTCCTGATCGAGTGATTTTTTTTTTTTGTATTTGTTTAGCAAACCGCTTTTAATTAAAAATGTTGCAATATTCCACTTCCTTCATCGCATTTCTCTCTGCAATTGGGAGTTCCTTTGTAGGTACAATCTCTGGTAGCCCGTTCCTAACACTCATCACATTCAACATTTTCCTTTTGGAAAATTCCTTGGACAAATAATTATTTTGCAAATGTCGTGAGTTGCCATCATTTTAGATGTCGGTTGGAGTGTTTATATCCTGTCATTCATGATCTGTTTAGTTCACTAATGTAGTTCATTCGTGATGTCAGCTCTTTTAAAACGAGCAGATTTGCTCTCGCTCAAAAGAGCATTCCCTCGCTCGCTCTCTACTCAGCGTTCATATTCATGGTCGTGGACGGTCCTAGGAAACGGTTTGTTTTATTAAACTAAGATGTCTAAAATGAACCGCTAAAGTGTATAGAAAATAACTTTTGTTTTACAAATAATGACCATGCTACCCAAATTTCAAGATATGAAAAGCATTATACATGAATTAAGTATTTTACGTGCTGGGGTTTTACTTTGATGGTAAAAAGTTGCGTGTTTCATTGACATTTTGAGATTTGTTTCAGTAATAGAAAATCCTGGTTATTTTTGCAAGTGCTGGGAGATCAACTGTCTATGAACCTACAAGATCAAAGTTTCTCATCAGTGTATTGTAAAATAAGCTAAATGAAGGAAAGTATTTCATTTACCATATTTTAGTACTAGAAGTACACGAGATAGAATGGAGAAACGAAAGAAATATATACAGGAGTATATAATAATGAAAATATATGTAACATACAAGATATGACATTACAGAAGAAAAGGCGAAGAAAATGGAAGAGATGGATGCAGAAGAGAAAAAAATAGAGGAACATAAGAATAGATGAAAAAGCAAGGAAAATAAAAGAAGCATAAGGAAGAGGAAGAGATACAAGAATTGATAACAAAAACTGTAGAGAAGAATTTGGAATATTAAAGGAGATAAACAGGTAAGAAGAGAAAGCAAAAGAAAAAATAAATGTACAGGAAAGGAGAATAATTCAAGGGATGTAAATAAAGAATGCAAAGAACAAAATAAAATTGAATATGAAATCAAAAGGAATAGAATATATAGAAGGAAAGTTGAAAATTGACAGGGGGTAAGAGAAGAAATAGAAGAGCTGAAGGAGAAAGAGAAGAAAGCGCAGGAGGAGATGAGACGAAATAAAACAAGACCGAGGAAGAAAACGGACAAATAATAAAGAGAGCGAATGAAAAGAGTAAGATATTCTCATTTATAATATAGGTCACTCTTGATTATTAATAATTTACCATGGAATATGAAGGTTGCAGCATTATTCCCGGATTATATCTAACATGAACTCAGAACCTGTTAATCAGGGGCTATTTCACAACAAGTAAATGTAGAAAATATACTTGCTGCAGAACTAACAGACTCGATCATGAAGAAAGCAATCAACATACGTTTTGCTGCAGAGAAGAAACAGTCTGAGTTGCAAGTTATTGGACGGAAAATGGGTTCCGCTTCAATAACCAATGAGCTTCTCGACTGCCGGCGCTGTGAAATACGAGGCGGGGGATCCCCAAAGCATTCTGATGAGCTCGCTTTACGTGAGTTGCGAGTCTTCAACAGCCAACCCTGGCACTCCAGGAGCATGTGAGAGGACTGCCTGCCATAGCAGCGTTCGATAACATTTAATTTCTGTGTGTGTTCCTCAACATTTAATTTTTTAACTAAAATTAGGATTATTATTCACAGAATATCTAATATAGCAATTTTTTTTCCGAATTACGGATTTATAATATGTTATATATTAAATATTCTAGAGAAATAGATTTCAAAATGTTGTTCCCTTTAGATAATAAAAAGGGGGGAAAACTATTCTACTCAGAAGCTTTACATTATATTTGAAATAATTTTGATTATATACAGTGTGTCTCAAAAGTAGTAAATTAGTTCAGGAATGTTAGAAGAGGCCAATACAAACTTATTATCATGCAGCCTAGGTTTTTCATTGCTCAGCCGGAAGCACTGAACCTGTTATGTTGATACTTCATTTATAGGATAGAGGGCAACATTATTTCAACAGAAAATGTCATAGCATACTACGATAGCACTACAACAACCTGAAAACTGGAACCATGGTATTGTTACGTATGAGCTTATGGACATGCATTTTCTATGCAGTCTCTCTTTACTACTAGAGCGATGTCCAGGGAGGAGGCTGACCAAACCAAGGACCTTCATTCCTGTTCATGGTCTTCATAATACATCCTCAGGCTCTTCAGAAAAACTCACTCATCCATTTAATTGGGCAACAATTAATTAACCGGTCTTCTGTTCGGCGTACCGTTCTTGGCGTCATATTATTATTATTATTATTATTATTATTATTATTATTATTATTATTATTATTATTATTATTTTTTTTTTTTTTTTTTTTTTTTTTTTGCATCTACCTTTAATACTTATTTGTACTCATTATAATATGTAATATGTAATTTATACTCGATTTGAAATAATATTCTGACTACTACTCTTTTACGACATATTCTGTTTTCCAGCACAGCCAGAATTTTCTAAAAAGATACCAGAAATGGTCGATGTAACAGAACAACAATGTCAATGTTAACAGAACAACGCTTTTGATGTTTCCTGTAATAAATTACGTGCTTATTTTCATTCTAGTTGTAGATATAATTGTGAGAACTTGAATCAGTAGCGCGTATATTACATCCACTTCGCCGGGAGTTACTGCTCTAACTGCCGACTGCCAGCTGCCGGGAAAGACGCGACAAAACTATGCAACGCCCAGTGTAGTGGCGGACAGGATACAGCTATTGTGTACTGCTTATAAACCGATGAATGGCCATAATTTATAATATCCTGCATGTATTTAAATTAAATAATTTTATTTTACTTTCTCAGCATGCTCTATTAATTAAGCATTACTACATGCTATCTTGATCCTATGTTACAAGTATCAAATTATTTATTTATATATGTACATGTCTTTTGCTACTGCATGGCGTTTATTCGAAGTCAATATAGTTTATAATTTGTGAATTTTTTAATGACTTAAGTCACTTTTGTTCATTGTCTATTTATTTTTCTTAAAGTAAATTGAATTTCAAGGCTTCAAGTTCACTGTCTACCTCAAGGCACTCATATACTAAGTGGTCTACTGTTCGTATGTAGGAGTACTTGAACACCGTGCATTGTAGATAATTTTGAAATGATGGAAATGTTATTTAATGCTCCCAGGGTCTGATATTGTTGTGGTAATGTTCTTGGGGAAAATTCCGTGGTTGTCTCTTTAGTAGTTTCAATCCGAAATTCCCGATTTCTAAACTTTAAATGTGTAATTTTTGTCTGTAGCAATTTAACGACGGATAAAGAATTTATCTGGAGAGAACCTAAAGCTCGAGTTATATATATTTTGACTGTTTAGTGAATAAAACAATAAAATCAAGTAATATATATATATATATATATCCATAAACGCTTACAATTATAAACGCCTAGGTCGCATTTTAACAGTAGAACCTATGAAGAGCGAAATTAAAACTATTTACGGAATATACTGTTTTAATTTTTCATTTAAAAAGTTTAACTACAAATTGAAGATAAGTGAAACTTGATAATATGCAACACTAATTAAATGTACATTAATTATGAAAAACACTTTTTGAAAATAAATTGATTTTTTTTTTTTTTTTTTTTTTTTTTTTTGAACTGGCTGGCTCCACACACTATTTCTATTTTGCTTAGTGTTTTTTCAATTGTAAAGTCAATTTGTTCAAATGGCGTCTGGCCAAAACGTTCGCCAACAACTCGCCATTATGATTATTTATTTATTTATTTATTTTTACTGTACACTGCTGTTTATACCAAAGAAGATATAAAGATATTTCATTGCGCTGTTCTGATGAATTTGTAAAAAAACGATTCGCACGTACGAGAAGGTGCAATAAAAAGAAAGTAATAAAACGGAAAGGATAAAATTGCACCGATAGGCACCTGTGATATTCTTATACCGGATTGGTAGCTAAATTGTTATTATAATCCTGTGTGTTCAATTATTTCGTTCTGTTTATTATTTTTTCGATCCACTTTTGTTATATTTTGTCGAGTATTGTCGACTCTCGACTCTCCTTTTCTCTCCTCTACTACCTTTATTAAGTACAGGTATCCGCCGCATCGATAGAAGCGAGTTTTAAAAAGATATGGAAGTTGTATTAATGATGAATTAAATGCGAAGTGTAGCATATAACGACATGAAGAAAATAAATTGCGCATTACTCATAAAATATTATATTACACAATAATATTAAATATTAAAAGGTATAGAAGTTAACTATAAATATCAATTTCTTGCGAAACTTTGAAGAATATTTGCTTTATACCATTGCTATACACTTACCAGAATTAAAAAAGCAATGATTATTCCCCCCTTCCCAGGCTTAGCAATGTATACACTATTACAAGAGTAACACGGACTACAGCAAAATGTCTACAAAAGATTAAGAATTTAACTGAAACCAAGAAAGTTATTCAATAAAATAAATAATGGTATGTCATCATGGTAGGCACGTGGCCTCCATTTCTACTCGCCACGGTCGTAAAGAAAATACCTTTCTGCTTCACCACGCGGCAGTTCAGAAGGAACAGACACAAGTCCTAGCGCGTACTTGACGTTATCACTTATTCGATTCACGCTTTTTAACATCTCAGGTTATCAGCTTCCCATTCAATTCTGGGTTGAAATGACCGGCAAATTTTGCTCCGAGTCCTCTTCTTTCAGATTTGATTCGTGCCATAAACATACGACACGGACTTGCAGCTTTACTTCCCTTCGAAGGAAGCCATACTTATGATTTTTACCCCCGAAAAAATCCACCAACCCTGGCCGGGAATGAAACCGCAATCTTGGGTTTTACGAGATCGAGGTTTGCACGAATACCGAGCTAATGATATTTAACTCCAATGACATAACAAACGCTTGAACATAAGGGAGAAAATACAGATCGTCAAGTTGTTAGTTGTGAATGGTATTTTTTGCAATAATGCAAGAAAAGAAGAAATATTATTTTAATAAATTATAATTGGTTGCTTATATTTGAACGCCGCATCGCCTACCCTTAATCGTACAGGGATGTCAAGAGTACGCAATTCATTGATTTAACATATCAGCCGTTATTTCTAAAACAGTTCATTAATTGTAGTTTTAATAGTACTATATTATTAATTTATTCACCATCTTTCAAATGATATTCAGAAATCATCCTGCATAAAAGGTTGTAGCATTAAAGACATTTTATGTATGCATTCTTATCCTTCTCTACTTTGTTTTCCCTATTAAATATATAAAATACGTAAAATTATTGCAGGTAGTAGTACAATTATTTCAGGGTGGATATGTAATATGGGAAAAAGGAAAAGCACATAAAAGTGTTTCAATTTTCTTTTCTGCATTTTCTTGTAGAATTTCGCTTGAATTAATTTATGCATCCACATGTTGTAGTGCGAGAGCAAAGGCGGCCATGTTTGGCGAGTATTTTTCCTCTCAAGCACAGCTTCTGGTCTCTTCCACCAGTTTAATTAGATCAATCAAAGAAGGCCATGGAGAGTGTTAATTTCCAGAGTCTCCCTCCGGAGCCATTCCCGCCTTGCTGAAGAAAAGAGTCGTTAGCGTTAAAAATCCATCCTACACGAGGCACAGCAGCTAATTCATGCAGTGGGCGTGTGTGTATGTGGGAGCCCACCACTTCCATTACAGCTTCCCTGCAGCATTTTTGGTGCTTCATGTAGGGGAAAGGGCTGCTCCGGAATTCTGTACATGTCTATAAGCAGTGGCGTGAATACTTCGGGAAAAGAGCGCATGAACGAATGAGAAAATAGAGAATCCAAGTTTTTTGTAAACAGCAACTATTCGGATGCGAATAAACGCTTGCTTTACCGTCAGCCAGATGTTTTGCTCGATATTAAATCTAATTATTAAGTACCAAAGACATTACAGACCAACTGTAATGTAAAAAGTAAGTAGAGGTTAATTATCATTTATGTTGCATAAAAATAACCTCAGACTCTCTAGTTTGCCTTAATCCTTAAACTTATGGCAACATCGCGAAATAACAGGGACATTCCTGTTTAAAGTGAGTAGATTTTTTTTTCTTAATATGTCTCCATGTTTGGATAAGGAAAAGTCAAAGTTAATACGAGAAAATTTTATCAAATGTGAGAAAGATATTATTATTATTGAACTGGTGCTAAAATATCAGGGAATATTTGAAAATAAAGTACACAGATTTGATCTGAAATAAGCATAAAGAACGTATTACGGAAAATTTTCTAAAGAGTGTAATTTTATTCTGAAGACCGCTACATTATTAGCCCCGGGCGATATAATAGCTATGTGTGTGCAGTCTATAGCCCCTAAAACTCCAGAAAAATTGCGGTGGTTACGGAAGTCTAGCATCACCCTCTTCGGTTGGCATTTTAATGAACTGACGTCTCAGAGCTTCAATTGCTCTAGCAAGTTTATGGATTGTTTTACTGGCCGTTCCTTTCTCCACTTTGAATATTTCTCCAATAACTATTTGGAAGCTCCCTGTAGCAGAGAACCTTAAAGTCAGTAGTATCGCGAACATTGAATTCAAAATATGATTTCGCTCCGTTGGTAATTGTAATCGGGGCGTAACATCTGTTCCCTTTCTTCGACAACATCTTTTGCTAAGTGATATCGCATTTTGACTTGTTTGTCGTTCAGTTCTAGGATTATTTCTCTCATGAAATACATGAGAAGCATGGTGAAATTCACTATCGGATGAGATGTCGGAATAATCAGATATCTAGCCTAACATCTACAAATGAACGCAACTCTGTTGTTGTTGTGCGGGAAATGAAAAGTGAAACATTGAATAAACTTTATTTATATGAAATTATAATATGTGCTCACCATTTTATTTACAGATGAAGTTGTTATGCTTCAATATTCTGGAAAATGTTTCATTCAACAATTACTAAACTCTAGTTAGTGATTAACTTGTGAAAGTTCCATAGATAGATTTATTTTGAGGTTAAGAAGAAATTATCTTTGATTAATGTTTATGCAACCCAAATTTCTAAGTCAAGTATAACTGATGGTTAATTTTATGCCATAAACTCAAGTTAACTCTTTACGCAACTAACCATAGATATTTTTCTTGTGGGGATACATCAAGAGTATGGGACATGTGGTAGACTTTGGCGATTTGAAGGGTCGAATGGGTCTTGTTGAGGAATATTTGTATATAGGTGAAATACAGGCTCAACAAATGGCGTTGTCATCTGATTTGCTGTGGTGATTCTGAAATTTCTTGAAAATTAAAACTGCAACTCTTAAGATATCAGAAAATATTAACGTGTTAATTAAATACCTTTATAGATTTTAATTTTTCCAAAAGTTTGTTAGGCAATGCACTGCCAAGTCTATATATATTTGAGCACTACAGGAAGAGAAAAGGAACGTCGCCTTTTTGTCTTAGTTTAAATAATTTTATAAATGAAGCGTTTATTGATAGAAGTACATGTCTATCACTGTAAAAACTTTTTAAAACATAAATGGCCATTGCAGTGTACTGATTTTACAAGAAAAGCGACAAACAGCTGAAGGAGTAGGAATGTCATTATAGTTTATGCTCCAATGTAATAAATTGTTGTTATGTTGGCAGCAGTATTTATATTTTTTTTAAAAAATATTCTCGAAATATTCATTTCCTTTATTGTTATTACTATCATTTCAATAAATACCAAAATATTTTATCCCATGTTGACTATACGAATATATAAACAAGGATTTGAATTTGGAAGGTTTGTGTAAATAATTAAACAATTTTATTTCTCGCTTGCTTATTATAAACATGGTTTTCGCACTTACAACCTGGTAATAGAGAATTAGTTTTTACTTTTTCTTGAAGAGCATACTTTGACATAGTGCATAATTAACTTACAATCCCATTATAATGTATCTGGATTTTGATAGTGAGTTCTGCATTGCTCATTCTGAATTATATAAATTATATCAGAAATTAATGTTCATTTAATATTAGTAAAACTAATGTAGCAAAACGCAATTACTAGCAGTAGTAGAAATGAGCGTTTAAAGGTAATTTTTATTATTATTATTATTATTATTATTATAGCACAAATATATTTGATTAAGAGATTGTCTTTATCTTTCTTCAAAATTCATTGTTAAACATTTCATTTGCACCAATGTCTTCAACTAAATTAGTTTTGAACTTTGAATGTACTTTCCTAAAAAGTGTACTAATCTTGATATTTCTCTTCTCTTCCTGTGGTCTTCATTTATTTTTCCTTGGCGTATAAATTTCTTTTATTTGTGTTCTGAGTAGCTTATACACTTCATTTGCTTTTATTACGATCAAACTTCTTGTCATAGTTTACAAACACACTGTTCTTACATTGTTCTTCGTCAAGTTTCACGTTTTTTGCCAAAAACTTCGTTCATGTCGATATTCGAGCATCCACATTCTTCCCTACTCTTTACTCTCCCGGTCTGTAAGCATATTCCTATTTATTTTGCGTTTCTTTATCTACGACTCACGGGGTTCATATACACGCAGACATCTTCATTCATTCATTCCCTTTCGTTATTTCAAGTATTTATGCTACACTTAGGTGCTTTTTACATAATTTTGATGGTCATCAGAATAAATTTATTATTTTATTGCCCAAGTTATTTTATTCAATATGTTTTTAGCATTATATTTCCATTAGAGCTTGAATGTGTGGATTACTATATCCTACATTACATGCTGTATGATAGAAGTATATTTTGTCTTTCATCCTATAATATGTACTTTTGTCATAACCTTTATCAAATATCTCCTTAGAGTACTTTTCTGAATGTTATGTTAGATTAAAGTATATTTACATTGAAAAGCTTGCAGAAATACCTAATTGTAGAATTATGAGAGGAATATTTATTCTTCCATCTAATTATGAAAATATTTTATGGCTTTGGTCATGTACACCGGATTTAGCTTCTTCTGTAGGGAGTTGATGAATTCAGGGACATATAAGTATTTGATCATAAAAAAAAACTGCACGGAATTGCTTTCTATTGGATCAGATAAAGTTTTATATGCGGTGCAAAACTTTAGGGTATCTTTTCGGCTTCAATATGAACTTTAAAATTAATTGACAGCCCTCGCTGGACTTTGGTTCGAAATCGCGGTACTGCGTCAAGGGGTAGTGACGGATTTAGTTCATTACTGTGTACCAGAGATGCAGTAGATATTTAAATATATTTTTCAGCTAAACAGTATTTTTGGGAGTAAGAAAGGATGAGTTACAAATGAAAGTAGGTTGAAAGTATCTGCGCGTCTCCAGTGCCACCGGTCTTTCAAAGGTAAATGGGCTTATCCCAACATATTTTAAGGTTAGAGAAACGACTGTCAATAGCAAATTATTTATATGTGTCAGAAAAGTTTCCTAGTGGTTGTAGCTAGTATATCAGCGATACATGGCGTTATATGGCTCTCGTCATGCATAATTCGGAGTAGATAAAACATTTTTCATTATAATTCACTATATTTTTTCTTTTCTTTTAGCGCCCTTTTGTATATAAATGACCATGTCCAAAAGATAGCAACTTTCTTTAACCATATTGCTCCAATCTATTTGAACCTGGTACAATGAGGCATTTCCAAAACTTTTAATCATTTGACTATCAACATAATAGTATTGTTTAGTTTTTTAAGGAAGGAATAGGATCTAAACCTGAATTTATTTTAACATGAATAGCACATATATATATATAAATAAAAAACCATCTTCGGCACCAAATACTCAATATGAGAGCCGGTTATAATATCAACATGCTGTAAACAAAAACAAAAAACAAAACAAAAAAATCAATCAATAGAGATAAAGTTTTAATTTTAGTACATATGGTGGAAAGCCTAGAAATAGTCTTATAACATTTTTTTTGAACAGAGTAATGAAAACTTTGTGAGTTTTTCCAATCTTTGCAAAAATATATGCTTCGTTAAAAATCTACTTTTTCTAAATATGTATTAATTTACACCGAAATTGGTAATTGTGCTATTAGACTGTGCTAATTAAAGTTGATAATTATTTCATTTTATTAATTGGTTAATTTTTTAAGTATGAATCACTGCAGCCAAGAACAAAAACTGTCAAAATACCCATAATAAAGAAATCATATTTTTTAAAACTTTTAATTGAAGTCCGAAAGAAAAATAAATACTATTTTTATGTAATACACTGTAATGTAACTGTAGAAAATAAGTTATGCATGTAGCTCAGCATTTATAGTAAGCATGAAAATTTAATCCAAGGAATATAGAAAAAGTTCCTATTCGAATGCATGTAATAATAAAAAGTAAGTTCTGACATCTCTTAAGAAGTGTCCAATCCCGTTAACAGTGAACCCTCTTTGCCTCACAGGATGTAGTTTGTCACCTTTCTTGGACATTTTTGTTTTCACAGAAGTTTAGAAGTGAATGGAGTAATATATATATACATGAGCAGTAATATTATTAAGCACTATAACACCATATATGCTTCTGTAATAAAGAAGAATTAGATTCACAGCTATAGAAACTAACAAATAAAGAAATACGAGTAAGGCTTTGAAAGCAAATAAATCATGGAACCAGACACGTGAATATTTTTGGTACGTTTACAAACAGAAATAACTTAATCAAAAAAGAAAATAATTCTGAATCACTTAAAATACAAATTTCGATACACCATTTGTTAGTTTCGTTTCAAAACAATATGCTACCCAACATGATTGTCCATCCAAAGAAGAAATGAGTTTAAAAACAAGCGGGCATTTAAAGGACAAATTTTGGTGAGAGTTTGTTTCAAAACTCTTTATTTTTTGAGATAGTGCTAAAATATTTTAAGTGATTTGCATCTAACTTCTATAAATATATTATCAATAGAAACAATACTTCTGTTATGGCATACTATCAGAGAAGATTACTAGAACAGAATGCAGAACTTTCACAAGTCATCAATAAGCTGAACATTTTTGGTGCTGTTTTAAAGTAAGACACCAACAAAGTTTCGGCATTAACTTGTGGGCTCCAATATTTGACCGGATTTTTCATTTTAGCTGCAATATTGATAAGAGAATTTTATTATCATTTTTGACTGAACGTAAAAATTGTGGAAGAAATTTCCTGGAGTGGCTCATGCATGATCTGTTTGTATTGCTGTTAGAAACATTCTAAATCAGTTATCCTTCAGTAAATCGAAAGGTCATGGCTCTTGATTGTATTCCACTGAAATTTTTCTGGATCATTGTGTATTCAAGGCCAATATACAATGAAAACATTCAGTAGATACAGCTTTGGAAGATTGGTCGCCCTCTCTTCTCCTGATATGAGAAGATTCTCATATATGTCATGAAGCAGTTTGATATGCTCCGGGTTGGGCACCAAATTTGAAGTAATTTAGTTGCTGATCACTACATTTGGTAATGGGGTATCGTTAATTGACTATTAATATCTTTGACGTTGTTACCCACGCTTTATGACAACAATATCTCAGGGTTTTGTTCCACTATTTTGTGACTCGTGCTCAGCAGAACTGGGAAAGGATATCAACTATGTTAATAATCGTGCGATGAGTAGATCTGAATATATATATATATATATAATAATTTATTATTCGCAAGATCTTTCGCGTCCTCTGGTGTTCTTCGTACGGTAGACTTAACTACGTCGAGTATAAATTTTGTTGCCCTACTTCCAAGGGAGCGAACTAAAAGCTGCTTCCGATATAACTTGTTAATACGGGGGAATCAAGCTCTTCTTCAACCAGTTTGTCTAAGGGAGCAAATAGGAAAGGGATGGGCATCAAAAATAAGGAAAGGCTTAGATAAAACTGGATTGGGGTATATTTAGTTAAGGGGAGAGGGCATTACACGAAATAGTTGGGAAATAGTTAACAGACGTTTGCGAGATATAGATAGACAAAATACTGAGGCTCAATGCGCAGAAAAAATATCGCTTAACCTGCAGGCTCAAATGCATCCGGTATGGGGGAGGGGTAATTATTTAGAAAACTATGGTAGAGAAGATAGAAGTGGTTTTTGCATGGTCCAGATTATGGGCTTAGAAAGGAAACAAAAAGTCAATGCTCTCGGGAAAATAATTTGTCCATTGTGCGGATAAAGCGATACCTGGAGGCATATTTTGACAGAATACCGGGAAACGAAGATTTTATGAAATGAGCATTTATCACTGCAATTTTTGAATGTCAATAGAAGTTGAACATTTGCCGGGAAGTGTTGGTGCATGCGAGATACACAATTTGGGAATATTTCTAGAGAATACCCGACAAAGAAGGTTGGTTAATGGCTATAATGAAGAGGGGGGAGTTGGAGAGGGGGTGTGAGTAAAGGGGGGAGAGCCCAAGAGTAAGGGTTCCATTCAGTTCATTTGTTTGTATATAACCTTATTAATAGAAAATGTAAATAAATCCAAGTATTTGTATGTATGTATGTATGTATGTATGTATGTATGTATATATGTATGTATGTATGTATGTATGTATGTATGTATGTATGTATGTATGTATGTATGTGTTTGGCCATTAGCATGTACAGCCGTAAGGCCCATGCCACAGTTGCATTTATTTGAATGTATTCTAGAACTCGTATATTAAATCGTCCAACAACTACTTGTAGTGCCCGCGTCGAATGTAGAGATTACTCTGCCCGACTGCCTTGATGATATGAACTGATCTGCACTGATACGAATTGAGAACCCAAGAACTGATGCCCCAAGGGAGCATACGCCTCTTTATATATTCTATTCAAATTAACTAATCTTTGTTTTCACTTAGCCACGGGAGCCACACACGCGCGCAAGTTCCATGCCTTGCTTTAAAAATGTAAAATATATATGTACTTTTGACTGATTGAAGTTCATCTGCCAGCTTATGCCACCCGCTACTATTTGAAAGTTTAAAACATTTATTCACATTGGTTGGTTTAAATTAACTGTACTAATAGCTGGCAGTTCATTCTCCAACGTACTTAAAAGGCCTTGGCTTTATAACACTCTCCAACGGTAGGTCTTTTAAGAAGTAGCACAATGCTGGTCTCTTTGGGTTTGCCCTTCCTTTGAATAGCGGCTTATGGCCTTCTTGAAGCTCTGGGCTCCCGTAAGCATCTACTCTAGAGAACTTTCTTTTTTATCGACATACAGTTCACATATTGAAGATATGAACATATATACATATATACATAATATTACTAATTACAATGCACAAAATATGTTGATTAGTTCGCCACAGACATGTTACACTATATTTATATTTTAGTGGGGGGGGGGGGTAAGGATCGTTTCAAGGAACTCCATGACCTTCGTTGGTATACTCTTGCGTATTTCGCCACTGCTGTGCCCATATGAAATCGACTGTGCTGAGACTGCTGATACTAACTTGATCGAAATTTCACATGCGGTCAAACAACGCACTTCGACAATAAAAAAGCACGCATTCACGACAGTCACCTGTTGATGGCTTCCTATATATTGGCCACTATTTTCCAATGTTCGTCCATATTTAAACCTGTTAAACAAATCTTTAATTTGTTTAAACTCCATTTGATGGCCAACAAAATTCTGCAAAACTTTCCAATTGTTTCTGTTTGGGAATCTCAAGATTATGGTAAAACTTGATGCATCTCGAGTTAAATAAAAAGTCGATTATAACGTATTGTGTCCATCACACATTGGTTTCCTGGAAATAAATTATGCACCTAGCTATGCCACAAAAACTCATATATGTGCATGGAGATGTTTGCCGCCATGCCCAATATTGCTTCCTTAACAGTAATTATTATATAAAAGAGATATAGTAGGATATAATTTAACTTTCTTTGTATGTCCATGATGAGTAGATTAAACGCTTGTATTAAAGTCTCTGAGGACCATTTTGGACACTATAAATGATTTTTAAACAAAAAATGTGTTTAACAAAAAATTAGCAAAATAAGTTGTATATTAATGTGCAGTTTTTTTTAGCATTTTAAATCACATTTTATGTACTACATTTATTATAAAACAATAACACTTTACAAGCAGTAAGTAATATCTGCTGGCGAAATAAATACATGAGAATAAGAAAAACTAAAAATATTTGCTACGACAAATTTTCCGCTTCTCACAAAGAGTCGCCGAAAGTAAACCACTGGAATTAAGGCTTTCTTTCAAACATAAGGTTTATATAGACAGAAATATTGAGAATAACATTAATTTGTTTCAATCTGTATGAAGCAAAGAATAGAACTCTTGAATATAAGAAAATGAAACCTACAAGAAGAGGCTGCTTAAGTCTTGATATTTGGAATCGAGGAAAAGAGACAAATACAAAACATAATGAACAGATATGAGGTTTCTTCTTAAGGCCGAAGGTTATACAAGAAAAAATCTCATAATAAACTAAGTCAAAAGAGAAGAGCTTAATATATACGATAGAAATGACATGTGTAGGAGTAGGTATAAAAATGAGGGAGAAACCTCTTGTAAGATTTCAAGTATAACTTAAAAAATTCAAGCGAGATGTTAGTATTCTAGGAAACAGAGAAATATACAGCATTGTGAAGTTGGGCCAGGCATTTCTGTAAAGATAGAATGGAATAATTTTATGCAAATAGTTGATAGTAGAATATAAATGGAATGTTTGTACACCCCGCAGAAATTAAACTTGAGCAGTTAAACTTTATAATCTTGGGAAGTTTCTACCCTGAATCAAACCGTCTTCCATGGAGTATTTTATTTTAATTACATTACACCAGTAATGCCCTGAGAACACTGTCCTGCTGCATTTGAATATTAATATTCTTCGTTTTCTAACACTTGTTTTACAAGAAATATATGAATACATTCCCAAATATTGTAGCTCTAAAATTACTGTGTAACTCTTAAAGTGGGGTATTTGTTTTTCGATAGTAAAATAATTTTGTTTCTCTTATAGAATGGTTTCTTTGTCGGTTTCTAGCGTTTGCCGCAATAAAATTATTAAACTATAATTTTAAGAAATTCGTTGGATATTTTAAAACCGGAAAAGCTTCAGAACGTTTCACGGGATCACTTAAAATTAAAAAGTTTGTCTATCAAAACTGTTCTATGCAAGAAAATAGAAAATTCAAAGTTAAGTCTTATACAAATTTATAAAGGAGTTGCATAAATGACCGAAAACAATACGCATGCGATTTAAGGTAAAATGCATCGTTGTTAAATCTTGTTGAATTTTCTGTATTTTAAAGTTAATAAATTTGAAATAAAACTACCCACCGAGTGTCCGGTTTCCTTGAGAGGTAAAGGATGCCGGATCACACGACACTAAGAGACCTTACAGTGCATTATTTATCTCATAAATATTAAAATGGTTATAAAATATTTTAGATATATATTACCGAGTAGGATAGAACATTGTTATATATAGTGTTAAATTTTTTACTTATTGTATAATAAAACTGTAATGTGACATACATTAGATTTTTATTCCAAGCGTTAAAGTGTTTGATGGGCTATAGCTTGTCATCTCCATTATATTCACAGTCTCACTTTCAGTCTTACTTATTGCTGTCCTTGTTAAGAGACTTTGGTGCTTTCAAGAAGTATAAATAAAGAGAATTTATTTATCAATGCACGATTACTAATAACAATATTATCAATAAAATCACGCGAAGGAAAGTCACCAGAAAGATGAAACAGAAATGTTAAGTATGAAATTTCATTGAGTTTCTTAAAGTAGATATATTCTTAACAAGGTAAAAGCTAGAGACATTTTCATTGATGAACTATAGGAATGTGGGATATATTTATGAGGTTTTAGTTATCCAATTTTTTAGACAGAGTAAGAAATACTCACCATCTCATTTATCGCCAGGGAGAAAAAACGAGTTTGAGTTTGCGAAAATTAATCCGCAGACCCTGGATTCGATTCCTTGTCAGCCCAAAAATATGGATAAGTTTATTTAGGAGTTTTTCATTACCCCAAGAAGGTGAGAGTCAAATAACTGTAAGGACTTCGATATCATTTGCGCCATCATTAATTAATTTAATTTAATTCTATTCATGACTACAGACTTACACTTACAGAACTCACATTCATTCTACAGGCGTCACGAGGAGACTAGTGCAGGCATAACAATGCATAACAGAAAACATTAAAACATTAAAAGGAATTAGCCATCGCCAGTAAGAACAGGAGGAGGAGGAGTTGTGTATCATAAAATAGTTTTTGGCACTGTCACGAACATAAGTGATTATCCGGATCCCAATGGCAAACAGGGCAGTGAAAAACTGCACTGTGCTGTAGGTTGGGTGGCCTACTCTGTGCACAACAAGGAAGCTCATAGGATGAAAGGAAATAACTTACAATAGATGTTTAACATGTCCTCCCACTCAAAACACAATTCACTATCCTCATCAGCCTCTTTCACACCCTCCGCCATAGTTGATTTGTGATAGTATCCACTGCTGCTTGAATTTTATTTATAAGGCGATCTCCCTCTGTAGGTAAAACGTTATAAATAGAAAGAAGACCAGAGAAATCAGCGATATAGGATACTCAAAATATAATGGGTCCTTTGCGATATGTACGCTAGATGGTCATGTGAAACAGCAAGTCCGGCGAATGGCCAAGTACCCAAATGTCCTTCAGGAAATATGAAATACTTTGCTGCAGTGTCACTTCCTTCTCCACTATTTGATCATTTCCTCTTTTTGTACTGAATACCCTAATAAAAACAACTGTTTGGAAATTTAAAAAGTAAAGCTATATTGTGCGCTTATTGATTTTAAAATGGCATTTGACACTGTGGGTAGAAGTACATTATAAAAAAACTATGGCGCAAGGATGTATGGAGCAAAATGGACCAGGTACTAATGGTAATATGCACAATCTGTATCAAGTTGTTTCTCGCGGAAGGTCAAGAAGAGATAGGTAGGGATATATTTTATCACTTCAACATTTAATATTTATTGATGACATAATGAACTCGTTGCTCTCGGAGGAGATGAACGCTCTATAAATAAACGACAATAAAATTCCAGTTCTTCTGTACGCCGACTATTTACTAATCTGCCCATTAAATTATTTGTTGAATGTCTACAATAGGAAATCGACAAGGTTTTTTTTTAATAGTGTTTAACGCCCGTTTTCACTATTGAGGTACCACAGGCGGTGGACACTGATGATACATGAGATGAAATGATAAACCGGGACAGGATATTCTTTTAAGGAAAGAAACGTTCCAGGCCTAAGTTTAGGGTACATATTTGCCATTTATGAGAACTGAGGAAAACCTGGAAAAATTCTCATTCAGGAAGGACGGTCTTGGCGGGATTCGAATCCAGCCTCCCGCTCACGAGTCCGTGCCTTAACGACCTCGGCCACCCTTGGCGGCACTCGACAACTTAAGCGGACTATTGCAACAAATAGAAAATTATCGTGAACGTCAACAAAACTAAAACCATCCTTTTTAAAAAATGGATCAGTTTACAGCAAGAATGAGAAATGTAAATATCAGCGCAATGAAATAGAGAATGTAAAATAGTTTTATTATCTAGGTCTAACTTAATATAAATAGAAAATGGATTAAACACACATGCACGGCGTCATACAAAGTCAGAGATTCTGTGTACATTGTTAGGTGCCTGATATTCCTGTAAATATCGAGAATGTGTATAGCACCATGGTAAGCTCTGTCATGTTACAAATTCCAAATTCCAAACGAATTTTTAAAGCGAGGGAGGAATACAGCCAACTGTGGGGTTTTACGGGAATTTGGGCGCTATATTTAACATTATTCATTGCAAAATTAGAATCATTTGTATTGATTACGATTAATAAAAGGCGTTAGCACAATTTTAAGGGTTTTACGCTACCAATATAGTAATTGAGATTAAAGACACTGGACAGCGAAAAGTAAAAGACCTGTGGAAAGCATTGGGATAGGATGGGTGTGGGCAAGGGAACAAGGGATCGTAATTGAGTTTGAAGGAAGATATAAAAAAAAAATCTTAGGAAAATTAACTAACAGGGGCAGAATACAGAAAAATATCAATTTAATCAATGAACTCAAAAGCATATGGGGGACATAGGTGTATATATATATATATATACCTACGTCCCTATATATAGGTATATATATGTATATATACATATTCCGTAAGTTTTCGATATAAATCAGGTTTAGCTTGGATTAGATTGGCGGTAAGGCAACTAAAATAAATTATGAGTCCCAGCAGAGATCTGTTTTTATAAGACAGAGCACATTCTATTAAACTGTCCAGGTACCAAGCAGTGGAGCCTGACTGCGCTGGGAGCTAAGTTTGCTGAATAGGTTAGCATGTAGGCATATTTATTTTTCTATGATATATGAAACCGTCCACGATGGGCAGTCGTTTTGTAACTGCAGTATTGTTGTCAATTACTGCTCGTTTATCATTATGTAGCTACTCTCTTTATTTTAACAACTGTCAACCAACTGACTTCCTATAGCCATGTCCCTTTATTACATCCCTTTTGATTGACTTTTTGATTAAGTTTTTAAGAATTAACAATTAATAAGCAAACAACCATCTTCCAGCAGTAATTAATACGATACTAAACGTTAATGGGTGATAAATAATATTTACAATTCACCTTTAGGCAAACCCTTCGTCTGCATTTATTTCAATTAACTTTAGCGCTAAGCGTGGAGGCACTAGTGTAGTTGTTGGAAAGAAAATGTTGATGACTTCGGGGAGCGAGACGAGTGGCGATTAAATCAGACTATAGTTGTATCATTGTGTAGCCCGAAGATATTACAGAAAAAATATGTGCATACGCAGGTTGTTAGCACATAAAAAAATTCTATTATAACAATTATATATAAAATGTATGTTGGTTGTTCAATGTGCCAAGCGATACGTGATCAGTTGGTTACAGTGCACAACTTAAACTGGCTATGTGAGCAGCAGCCTATTTTGATTGAGCAATTAAAAGTGGCATATGTACTGAACTTTCTACATTTAATTAATATAGTTGTGTTTGAATCTTCCCGATTAAGATAAATAAAAATAGTTTTGTGAATACATTGATAGGAGTCTATGAATAAAATTAATTTATTTCAGTAAATGTATTTTCATATTCAGGCAATTAGTTGCATAATAGTTTAATGCTGAAAAAATTAAAGACCTTTACTGTTCTGAATAATGAATTATAAAGTTTTATTTATTACCTAAAAATCACAAAAGCATTTTCTTAGTATGTAATTCTCCTAAGGGTACTTTCTGAAAACGCATATATTTTTGATACGCATTTACTAATTAGGAACAAAGGAGAACAAATAAAACTAATTGAGTATATAAAACCTTTCTAATTACCTTTTGCGCGTTATATTCTCATAAAATTGAAATTTATGACTAAACTGAACATGTGCTGAAGCAAAAGCTAACATGATTATATGCCCTGCGTAGGATGAAAAATCGAGCTTCTCTCACTAGAAAAGAAATAATGTACAGCTTTTATTTATAACGACTTCGACTTTGCAAAGCTTAAAAAGAATTGCAGCGGTTTTCTAATTAATTGTGCCAAACGTTTTCTTTCACGCGAACAGGACAAAAAAAAAAAAAAAAAAAAAAAAGAAGTTCAAACCAAAAAACCAACTTTTTTTTCATTAACTTGTTTTTTTATTTCTTCTCCCGACTTCTTCCTTTTCTTGGAATTAATTTCCCGCAGCTTGCTTTGTGATCCTTTCATTAGCGCCTTACCTCACGTTCTGCCTACTCTACTCTTTCTTCGACTGGGATTCTCAGCGCTCTTTGTAATTCCTAACGTCAATTTCTGCTGTGTTATTGTCTCTTATCCTCTATTTTTTCTCTTTTCCATCCTCCGTTCCCCTGCCTCATTTCAGCAGCAGATGGGTGCTCCGCAAAACATGTTTTCTTTGCTTCACACCAACGTCATTCTTTTTAGTCCCAATTCTCTCACATATAGCAGGCATGTTCGTATGTTTGCTTGTTTGTTAAGAACGCGAGGAAAATATTCTTAAAAATTAATGTATTAAAAGCATAAAGGCATTAGTATGGGCATAACTCTGAAGCATAAATTTCTGAAGATTATAATCTAATAGATAGGTACGTACTAGTAAAGTCAAAAATAACTTTAATACGTTTGGAAACATTTATTACATACGACAGAGTAATTTTACACAACACCACCTTCAATTCCACCACTCCTTTGGGCAGTGACACATTTCTGTCAGTGTTGCAAAAAAATCATGTAGTTCATTTGGTCATTTCCTGCAGAATTCGAATCGCCCACGTCTTCACCTCTTCGGTCGAAGCGAACCTCTGCCTCTTGAGCAAGGTTTTGACTTTTGGTAACAGCTGGTGATCAGCTGGAGCAAAATCTGGAGATAACGGAGGATGAGGAAGAACAGATATGTCATACCTTGCGAGGAATTTGCTCACCTAATTCGCTCATTCTCGTGATAGAGGAGTCAATTCATTCTTTGTCACAAATAAGGACCTTTTCATCGCACTGCATCACCAAGACGCTTAAAAATGGTGGTAACTTACGCCTCCTTATTAACAGGAATTATTCAAAATGTACCTGACTGTATCTTGTATTAATCACAATTGATCAACCACTACTCCTGCGCAGCTGCAGTCTATCATACGCCTGGGAATATATACTCTAGTTTACAGAGACAGGTCAAAGAAGTTGCTTAAATTGCACCGCGGAGCCAGACAAAGCTAGGTATATTTTTTGACTTTATAGATAAATAGATAGATAAATCTAAAAAAATTAGCAGTCAGTTCGAGCTGTAAGGTTCTGATATATGTTGGATTGTAGAATTTCGAAATAGTATACATATTGCCATAAATGGCGCATTCTTCTTCCGCGGGTGAAATATTACTCTGATAAGAGGCAACGCACCAATTATAACAGAATTTTATGTTGCCTTTTACACAGCTTTAATTTTACGCAATGCACCACAAGCTGTTATAAAATGAAGAAAGGTAAGAAACACGTTTAAAAAGTGCATACTCTCAAAGGTCATTTACCTTTAAAGGGTTAAAAATAATATTAAATCGAAATGTGGAAAAAAGCAAACGTCACGGTGTTGGGCAAACAATGGGGTTTGTTTTTGTAAGACATTGGGAATATATCCACTGCTCACTTGTTCAATATACGCCGTCCTTAGACCCAAGATCGTGGGTTCAATCCCGGTCAGGATCGATGGATATATTCGGGAGAAAAATCCTAAGTATGGCTTCTTTCGAAAGGGAAGTAAAGCCGTGAGCATCATGTCGTAGATTTGTTGCACGTAAAGAACATTAAGCCTGAAAGAAGAGGCCTCTGAGCAAAGATGTTGGCCGTTTCGCGCCCAGAATTGAATGGGACGCTGATTACCTGAGATATTAAAGAGCGTCCGTAAATAAACCAAACCAACAATTTTGCAAACAATGTCTTGTAATATTCAAAAAATATTCGATATAGCATCTTTTACTTCTCATAGAGCCTGAAAAATTCGTTCTTTATGGTAACCAAAAGTCGGTCCGAATTATGTGGGCCGCGTGTTTAGAAAGTGCCTATTAATGACATGATCACCAAAGATCCTGTAATTAATTGTTTCGCAGCGGTGATACCTGCATCTTGTTCTCCAGATCGCATGAAGTTTGACAGCACGCCGAAGTAGTGCTCCCCATATACTATATTATTTTTATTATTTCAATATTTTCTCCTACAAAGAAAGGCCGTACTCCAATGTGAAGACAAGCCGCATTAAACAGTGACTTTAAGATCATGAAGACCTTGAATTTTTTGCATTTTTGTGTGTTAAAAATCCATCAGAAAAGTGCAGAAAACTTTGCCCAACCAGACATTGTTAATTTGAAGTTCTGCTAGAACAATTAAAGCAACAATTTTATTTTCCCCTTATCACTTCCTTTCAGTGTAAACATTGGTGTTTCGTTTTATAATTGCAGACTAAGGTATTTTCTTAGAATTTTACTCTTTTATACCTGACTAAGACTACTAATTTTATAATAATTATTTTTACCTATTTTATTGCTTGTACCCCAGCAACAGATACACTTGGTTTTCCGAATGTTTCCTATCAGCAACAGGGCCAGTTATTGCTGACATAACATGGGCCTTCTCTTAAATTATATATTCTAAATTTTCTTAGACCAGACTTTCAGAATACTATTAGATAGCTATATTCTAACTATGATAGAATTAAAGTTCACGACTTTAATTTTCTGCACCAGCACTAACTCATTCGTAGTTTAATCTAATATAATAGTATAAGTGGAATGCATAAAGAAACAAACTAATAACAAATTCCTCCTCCTCTTTGTCTAACACAGTCATTTTCTTCCCTAATAACGCTTTAAAGCTTGAAGATTTGAAAGTCCAATTTATAATTTATTCCTATAAATATGGACTGACTGTTAATGTGGTAAGTTAGTAGCTTAATGATAAATAATAGTACTTTTCTTAAAGGTGCACAACTAGTGGCCGCACGTGACATAAAAAGTTGAGCAGCCCTACCTCCGCATAAAGAGTTTAATTTGAAAATAACCTTCAATATCTATCAATCAATTTGAATATAAAAATATGTATACATATAAGCTGTTTTAGATCACTTATTAACACATAAGATTGATAAGGTAAAAATAACTTTATTTCAACATAAAATTCAACACATCACAAGTGCTAGGTTTATAATTAGCAAAATAAGATTTTTATAAAGTACATTGCCGTATTAACCCAAAATTCGCTTTTTTAAGTCATCTTACATACCTGGTGTGGTATTACAAACAGTAATACCACACCAATCGCTTCAATAGAGCCGGAGCAAGTTGATAAATGAAGTTTTAAAAAAATTATATTTAGAAAGTTAGCAATGCTCGCGAGATCGTTTATCTTTCTGAGTTGCTATGGAAGCTGGGCAGCTAATCAACGACACACATTTCTCTCCGCTCTAAATGCTGCCCACTGTTCCAATTCGCTCTACTTGCTATCTTGGAGCATAAACCAAGCGTCTACCGCTGACATGGAAACCATTATAAAACTGGTCGCAAGTGCAGGCAAATTCGTTCTAACGGAAATGATCTGTACCAAAGAATACATATGTTAGAAATGCACGGTGATGTTGCCAATAAATTCGTGTGTCAGCACTCAGAAGGAGTTTAAATTTGAGTTAAAGATCAACACAAAATTAATATTTTCGTTTATACTGCGGCCGGGTTTTCCTTAAAAACCGGCCTGTCGACGTACTTCATTTAAAGAAGCATCTAGTATTCAGTTCTTCTGTTGCTATCTTTACTTTTGCATTCACGAATTACAGACAGTTGAACCATGAGCTTTGCTGTGGAACTTTCTGATACATATGACGTTCCGATTGATTATTTATTTCTTGTTGCGGAATCTTCTAGCATTGTATGGGGTCGTATTTTAAGATTAAAATACCAAAGAAGGAAACGGAGCTAGACGTATCGCAAGCACTCGAATATATATAGAAGGTTATGAGAGTTATGAGATGTATAAAATAAAACGCTATAGAGGTTTTCTTTCTTTATTTTTTTCTCTAATATTTCCATTGCTGAATGAACTACAAAATTAGCATTCCATCGCTGCACATTATGTCTATTTTATATGTACCTATATTAAAGATATTTTAAGCGATTAATGATCTTCATTTGCTGCATTTATCACAAGTTCACGTTTTATTCAATGCCAGTCTGTGAAACACAGAAAAATTATGTACTTAATATCTGTAATAAGGTCTCAGTGCTAAGGTATTGATGCTGTTAAATTAACTGCTACTTTTCCCATTCCTTACAGCCTATTCTGAAAATGTTTATGGCGATGCTGGGACAACGTGTATATATATTTAATTAATGGAATAGTTATTTACATCATTATATCCCTATTTATTATTGTTCTGTTTTTAACTATTCTTTTACTAAAACAGCAGATTTCCGAATTTGAAAAAACACGTGGTATACATAATATTATTAACTCTTATTTTAATACTTAGTAACTTTTTCTTGGTAGAGGATTTTTTCAGTGAAATACCGTGAATTTTGATTTTTTGTTTTCGCACTATTTAGTTCTACATATTTATTTTTTATAAGTTGTATATTTATTTAGCATCACAAATGATCCTTGGTTAACGATAAATTAGTTATATCCAGCCTCCTTTAGTTCGTAATAATCATCCAGTCTTAAATTGTTTTACTATCATATGTTTAATATAAAAGAGTATAGTGTTCGAAAATGACATAATATGATTTTTCTATATGATAGAATATTCCTTTAAACATATAATTTAATGAATATTTAAAATTAAACATATTACTTGTACTGATTTATTACCTTGACTTAAAATCGACAGTGATACATTTGCATACTTGCAACCAGTTATTTTTTGAAATCCAAATTGGTAATTTTAATTGCCAAGATCGACTGTTTCATTATATGTTTTTAGAATTTCTTTTGATTTACGTTTTCTATTAAAACAGTTACACTACTTTTACAGTCTGCCCCGTCGTCGCCAAGACTAAGAAGTATTTTATCAGTTTCATTTTCAACTAACACCGTGCTTACATACGAAGTCCCTTAAAAGCAGCGTAGAATGTTACACTAAATCCAACCACTCGGAGCTTCAGTAATTTGCAGCTGTTTTTAGCTCCAACCATCTGAAAGTTTAGGCTGGAAAGCTTCACAAAATGTCAGTCGAGGGGAATTTCCATTTAAAGCGGCCAACTTTGCAACTATCTGTATTTCTGCCTCAGAATGAAACAGATCCAATACCGATGAATGGGTTTCTTTGCAGCTATGTGCTAAACGTTTCTGTGGCTTCAACTATTTTCTTCAGCCCATACAAACCTATACGCGCGATTTACTTGAACTCTAAAGTATTAGTTCCGATTGAATCCTATTACTGTTGTTGAACACTTGATAGGGAATATGGATTTATTTAAATTTTAACATACGTCCTCAAGACTCAATTCGTGGTCTCTGTATCTCCTATTCACAATAACAATCTTTCAGCAAGAACTGAAAGACTTGAATACGGCATACAGTTCACCGGTGATACCTGTATATGGTGATTGAAACGAAAAGGTGTTTAAAATCTGTATTAAACACAGTGCCAATTTTTTTTAAACCGAAGGAATTATTTCTAAATTTTAAATAAAACAAATGTAATTAAATTGATCATCCATAGCATCATGTCCTTTCTGTATGTAGAAACAACAACTCAAATCACAGGAAAAAACATTTTTAGTCTGAAAATTTGATTTAAGTTGGAATTTAATATACCCCTATTGTTCCTTTAAAAATATGATGCGGCAAGGGTCACTTTCGAATGAAAGAAAGCAGGCGCTCGAAACCCTGTCACGTTGTTGATTAGCAAGTTATTTTGCTTCCGGTTATTTACTAACATTGCCCCTATCTTTAATTCGTGCACCCAGCGAGTCACCTGATGACCTGATTCCTCACTGTAGATTCCGAAGATTTCTACTGCGGTCTTGCCTCCTATGATAACAGCCTCATTAAGGCCTGTTTTCTTCCTTATTTTCTTGTTCCACATTTTATTGCTTGTTTCTGATTTTAGGTCACACTTCATCTTTCACATGTATATTTTTTCTCTTTTAATTCTCATATTGAGTAATCTCTATTGTGAAAGTATGAATTTCAGTTTCCAAAATATTTCCCATGCTGCTGCAATACGGCCTGATCTCTCTTTGAATAATTTATTGTTGAAAGATATAGTTTCACCAACTTTTGTAGTCAGATGGTGACATGAAGACCCAATAATAATATTTTAAATGTAAATATTTTCTAATGCATAACAATCAAACACTTTGGTGTTTGTTGAAAAACCACTGGCCACAGCTTGAGGAATGACACTAAACCTTTAATTTATATCAGTGAGGATGCACTGAATATCCGAAGTGCAGTACTTCCATTATTTTAAAGATAATAACCGGGCTTTATACTTGATCGAACAATAAACACATTTTCTTAAGGGCACAAGAATCTTATCTTCCATGTTTTCACATCCAGTGTTTTATATGGGCATGAAAGAAGATCTGTTCATATAAGAATACTGTCAGATTCTAAGACCTTTACCAAATTTTTCCTCAAGTCGTTAGTTTCTTTGGAAGAGCAACAAAAACATTTTAAGAGGTTGTGTTATTAATTATATTGC
The DNA here is from genome assembly GCA_030762175.1 of Metallyticus violacea. Lineage (NCBI taxonomy): Eukaryota > Metazoa > Arthropoda > Insecta > Mantodea > Metallyticidae > Metallyticus > Metallyticus violacea. The sequence goes on from CM060830.1 coordinate 64,488,440, forward strand.
ATTTTCCCATCTGTCATAGTCAAAATACATTTAGTGTTAATTTTATATTCTTTCCTGGACATTGTAAAAACAGTTGGTTTGATATAGAAACCCGATCTTTAATTTCATCAATTTAAGTTGTAACAAGTGCTCTGAACCTTTTTGTGCAAGAGCTTAGCATGTGGGCAATATCAAGTGCAACTAGGTCTATGACTTCTCTATATTAAAAGAAAAATTTCGAAATTAGTAACAGTAATTGTAGAGTAATTAATCTTATACTTATATTTACTATGGCTATTGCTGCCATCGCAACCCTATATAACAGTTATTATTATTATTATTATTATTATTATTATTATTATTATTATTATTATTATTATTATTATTATTATCCCATCATCATCATCATCATCGTCGTCGTCGTAGTCGTCGTCGTCGTCATCAAAATTTCACCATCTGGATTTTGTCGACAATAGAGTCCTGTACACGATTAATTTAAGTTGAAGTATGGCCAGTTAAAGCCTGTAACCTCATCTTTAAGTCGTGAGATGTTTTATTATTTATTTTACTTTTATCTTAAGAGGGATAAACGTAACACTGATTGTGTTGATTTAAATTGTGTGCATGGATTCCTGAAAAGATAAGCTTCGTCACTTTTACCAGAAGAACTCACCGAAACTCCAGTAGAAAATGTAATTTTCTTCTGGGTGCTCTGAGATCAAACATTTGACTCTTCGCAGTTTGTTCCTTTTGGAAATTTCAGCAAAAGGGGTTGGTGTCCTGACTGATTTAGTTCCACTGACATCTTATCTATCTGTTCAATAATTATTGTTGTTGTAGTCATTTGAGATTCGAAGAAACAAACCCATCTTTCATTCCGTGTCTTTTTCCATGTTATATGTAAATTGAGAAATGAGATTTGATACCAGTTTTGAACCATTTTTTGTATAAATCAGAAGCCTATTTCAAACCCTTAGTTCTTAAGACAAAACAATATCGCAAGTTCGTCATACAGTTACAAAAATTGCTATATTTTAAAAGCAGATAAGAATGGGCAACCATTTTTTGTATAGATAAAGATACTAGTACATGACAAAAACTGTTTTCCTTTTTGTATCAATGGTAGTTAAAGTTCTAAGTAATATAAATTCATTTTTAAAAACATTTTCAGTGGCATTTGTATGGACCCAAATCATTATAAATTAAATAAAAAAGCGAATTAATAATCTACTATAATAAGAATTCTTATAATATATAAAATTACACCCTTGATGTATGCATGAACAAAGTTACTGATAAAACAACATAGCTTCCTTGTAAGGTTGCATAAGTAAACTACAATCTCTGCACTGTTGAGGTAAGACAAATATAGTAGGTAAGCATTATACTGACTTTAAAATAGCTAAGAGTTAGCTCATGCGCTCTTAAGTATGAGATAACAGCGTGTTAGACTTCGTGAATAATGATAAACGTTTGGAATGAACAAAGTGAAATTTTGCCTAATGTCACGGTAGGTTTTAATTTTCGTTCATCGAACGCCTGAGCATTCATTTTTTTAAATAAAAACATATCTTACCGCTTCTCATAATATTTTAATAGAGAAAAAGTGTTAAACTTCTATATTAAAAATAAACATCTTTACTCATTAATAAATTACTGTTATGGTTACTAGTAGATTGAAAAATAAAAACATGACTCATATATTTACTCAGTGTTTTATCATTTATTAAGATATACGAAAATATTATTAAATTTTTGGTCATTTCTTAGACGTGTTGGATGTGTATACTTTATTAAAACTTCTCAAAGCACTCACAAAACACATTCATCTACTTACCTAAAGTACTTACCTTGCAAAAATAGTAATTTTCAGTTTAGACAGCGGTTCTGTATACCCGCAGCAAAGTGTTCTTCATTACCACAAATCCATGAAATTTTAACAATGGGAACATTGTCTCGCCGTGTTGTTTTTCCGCATAGTAGTGCGAATGCTATTGCGCAACTGCGAATATTCTGCAAGTTTTTCTGGAAATAACACTTTTGAAACTTTAAACAGTCAGGATCTCTTATTTTGAGCTGCTGGAAAATGTTTTAAAGAGATTTGTTTAGCCTGGAATCAACCCCGACAGAACTCAAAAGCCCAGGCAATATCGGTCACATCTACAATTTTTACTGTGGGTTCTCTTGCCAGTACGAAGCGTCGATTCGAGGTATATTTTCATTTAAGGCTAAAGATTTAGCAAGGAAGGAGAGCGGAACCCTGAGATAACCCCAAAATCTCGATTTTTGTCACCATAAATGCCTTTCCACCGTCACGGCAATCTTACGGTCATGACAACTAATTTCTTTGGTGAACAGAGATGTTGGAAGCATACAGTATGGAAACATTTGCTCACTCTAGGGGTTGTTACTATTTTTGTACAGTAACTAAGTAGGTAAAGTGCGTGACAACTCTTAATAATCTCGTCTCACCCCACTAAGCTGCGAGTAACGGTAACAAACTACCATGAAATATCTACCACTGTTATTTTCGTAAATCAAAGATTTAGCTAGTTCAAATGAACTATGAATATTTCCTGTTTTTATATTAATTAGAATATATAATTATTATATAATTATTAGCCTTAATAATTTTTATAACTTATTCTTATTTGCATACCCACTCTATGTTACCACTGAAAATGTACTGAAAGAGATTTCAGAGATGTGGCAACGCTGTTTCTCTGAACGAACTCTGATACATCGCACTCCTCACGTGAATCATATCAAAGTAAAATAAAATGCCACCTGGATAACTATAATCTCAGTTGCTCATATCCTTATGGCTTGTTACGTACTATTGGCTTGTTCCGTGCTATATCTAATGATTAAATTGCGTTCATATATTTTTAATTTAATCAACCATATATCCCGCATCCCATTCACCCATCTGCCAATAGAACTTTAGGAATTTGCTCTGTCGGCGGCCGATAGTTGACCGAAACACATGGTACATTCTTACATTTGAAGAAGAGGTGAGTAAATCACGTTAATATTTACTCTACTAAATAAAATAAATGTTTTTATTTAGAAAACTAATTAACGTTATGATAATTAAAAAATCGAGATAATAAATTATATGGAGATCTACATTGTAATCAGTTGTCATATATTCTTATTTCATATTGAAGAGTTTAGCAACCTTTTTATAAAGTAGGCCATATAAGTTCTTTTTTTCTTTCCTGCTCCAGTTCCATCTTCTATCTTCAGTGCACATCAGGTTTCCCGGCACATTCCCAACATATCTCACCACATAACTGCCATCAGGTAGATTATGTGAACAAAGAAAAGACATTTTACCCTGCGAATGGAAGTAGAAGAAGAAAAAGAGGCGCCCGATACCGCCCGATTTATATGTGTATGTGCGTGCAAAGTAAAGCTCGTGCACTTCATTCTTTCTTATCGCTTTAAATAACGTTCGGGAGTCAACATAGAATCTTGCGCAACATTTTTTTTTTTTTTTTTTTTTTTTTTATAATTTCCGTATAGCGTACCAACTCAGAGTAGTATTAGTGACATTTACACTGCTTTCGATAGAGACAATGGTTGACACTAAGTAAAAACAGTTGAAATAACACTTAAGATCTCTTCTCGTTAACAGAAGTATTTTTCATTGCATAAAGAACTAAGAAAAACAAAATAGCAAGCAGAAAAAAGTAAATTATTTTTAGAATGGGATTTTAAATAAAGCGAAACAGTAAAATATGAATGTTAAAATGATTAAATATGATGCTCAAATATCATTTACTTATTTTTTAATAGTAGCAAGTATATTGTTATAAATTCTATATACAAATTACAAATATATTTCATGCATGAATCGTCAAACGTACAGGCTTATATATGATATACCATTAGAAAGTGAATTAAACAATACAAACACAAAGCAACAACAACAATACTACTACTACTACTACTACTACTACTACTACTACTAATAATAATAATAATAATAATAATAATAATAATATTAATAATAAAATGAGATGAATGGTATTTATAGATGTGAATGTAAACCATTTACAATTACACTACTACACCTGCATTCTAATAGCTTCCAATTAGTTATATTAGCAAACAGGTGCCAGCAAGCCAATCGATCTCCATTTGCCTTTAAAAGATTTCCCAAGTGTTCCCAGCGGGTACATTCAGTCAGAATAAGTACCCATAACTCATTCCCTCCACAAAATAGGCAGATTTTCTAACCAGAACTATCCGTTATTTTTTGAGCCTTTCAACTTTCCAGTCTAAACTAGGCCATTCCTGATCTTGCTCTCTGGGTCGGCCCTGGTGGTCTAATGGTAACCATATTTGGCTCGTAAACCCAAGATCGCGGGTTCAATCCCGGCCAGGCTCATGGTTTTTTTCGGGCGTAAAAGTCCTAAGCGAAGTAAAGCCATGAGGCACATGTCGTAGATTTACGGCACGAAAAAGAAGCTCAAACCTGAAATAAGAGGCCTCTGATCAAAATTTACTGGCCGTTTCACGCCCTGAATTGAATGGGATGGTAATGATTTGAGATGTTAAAGATCGTCCGTAAATAAAATAAATCAACAAATGTCTAGAACAAGCATATATACCTTATTACACCAGGTTAATTTAATTTCATTCTAAAGTCTCAAGAAGACTTTCGTGATACGTTCTGCCTCGATTTCCTGCCTACTGATATCCCCTAGCCTTGTTTTAACCTTCTTCCATGGATTTTTATTGTTTGCATTCTCGTTGCCATATTGCTCTCTTTCTACCTCTGCAAGCGAAAACATTTGTGTAATATCGAGGGTACCAAAAAATGTCTACGCATTTATGTAGATATTTATGTAATATATTTCAAAGTTGGACCGTAAAACAACAGTAATGTATAGAATAATGCTCTGTAAACAGATGTGACTCACATACTTTATGATAGGGTTGCTACCTGACAGGTAAATCAACAATGAACACAATGAAGCCAAGATTACGTTCTGTAAACAGACATGAATCATATTACGTTATGCTGGCATTGCTACATGAAAATGGAGCCAAGATTATCGTTTGAGCCTCGGAAAGCAATTTAGAAGTGGTTTTGAAAACCGAGAATGTTATTGAAGTTAAAAGGCAATTGGACCATTCTTTTTTGAAGGAACAGTAACTGCCCAGTGCACCTGAACATGATACGCACATCCGCGTTACCTGCCATTCATATACTCTATGGAATTTTACTTCCAACAGGATAGTGCACCACCACATTATCACCAATATGTACGTGCGTACCTTAATGACAATCTTCCAAATCACTGGATAGGATGAAGAGGTTCGATTGAGTTGTTGGACTTCTACTTATGGGGAACTCTTAAGGATGTTGTACACCGTAGAAAACCAGCTACACTAGCAGCACTTAGGAAAGAAATTGAAACAGCATGTGCTGCAATCGCTGAGGACACTTTCGTAACGTTGTTCAGTCAATATAATCGCTCAACGTACTCAGAAGCGTATCGATGCCGATGGTGGGCATTTTGAGCAAATGTTGTAACTGTAAAAGTCTAAGATGATTAGTGCTCATCATTTTCTGTTTGTGTGAATTCAGTGTTTTTATCACAGTTTTTTCTTTGCTTGAAGTGAGTATATACTTTTGGCACCCTCTGTATTTTGAATTTGGTGTCTATAGCATTTAGCGCCAAGTGCGCACTGGTCTCCCTACATTAGTCTAAGCCAGTATTTCACCATTCCTTTTTTAATATTAACCGTGTCTTCTTCTCATGACCCCACTGTTTGACGTTCCTTTTAAAAGCCCTAGAACACTTTTCCAAAAATGGAATTTTATTTATATGTTCAGATATCCTTATTCCCATATTTCACTCCCATATAACAGAACAGATTTAATAATAACATTTGTACATCCTACTAATGTAACTACTGGTATATCTAGAATGCGAGTCAGAACAATTAAGTAACTCATTTAGTTAATCTCGTGTTTTTATAATTAATAACAGATAAGAGATTATTCAATTTTTCTCTTATACTAAAGATGATTCACAAATCACATTATTTTTTTAACATTTTGTATCTCTTGTCCGCTGCAGTGCCATTTTTTTATCTCTGGCATACACGTAGCCATTTTTAAATGTCATTGCTTTTGGTTTTGTATAACGTTTACTATCATACCCAATTTCAGAAAAAAAAATCATCTAAGACGTGAATGCCTTCTGCAAATCATCTCTTGGTAGAGATAAAATAATTAATTCGTCAGCATACAAAAGTGCAGAAAGGCATGTACTGTCCACTTCAGGGGTTTTCAGATAGATGTAGATATAGATAACATCTATAAATAAATTGTACAGTAACGGAGATAGACAACACCCCTGGTTTACTCCTCTATTGGCCGATCTACTTTTCAGTATAGTAATTTGATATTAAACACAGAATGTATATTTGCATTAGAACTTTTATTATGTTGTTGGAAATACCTTTCTGAAAATATTCTATCTAGAACAATATCGAAGGCTTTTTAAAAACCTACTAATTTCCTTACGTTTCTAAGGATTCTGCCGTACAATGCGCCACTTCCTGCGTTGTTTACCGTTCGATGTGCCCTTGATTCTCTCGGTAAATTCCATGTGAATAGTTGGTTTGACAGGGGAGCGCATACTCAGTTGAAACAGATTTTATAATAAAATCATCTTTCCGGTGCATTTTACTAAGGTGGTAGGAACGAAGCCGAAAGTGGTTTTAATTTACGATTGAGAAGAGTGATGTGGCAATTTTAGGCAAGTCCCCAGTTCGTGCTGCATACATAAATTGCGTCATCTTTTTAAAATGTGTCAGTAAACGGAAACTATTCTCAATAAGAAGCTGTAAATAAATCACTATATGCTTACCAAGCAGAAACTTGACCACTTTGGAGAAAGATTACAACGAAATTCAAGGAAATCTCTGCAATGACTTGCAGAGAAAACAAACATTTCTCAAGTCTCGACTTGAAAAGCTACCAAACTTTAAATTAAGTCCATATAGGAAAACTGAATAAGAAATCATCATGCGATGATGTAAGCCGCGAAAAATGTCTAAGAGGAACCTGAATAGTGTTATTTCTAATAAAATTTATGCAGTTTTAATGTTCTTCACCAACAAAGCATTTTGCAATTTTATCAATTTAAATTATGCAAATACCATATGTAAGGTAATTAAAGCGGGTATTTAAATTCTAATTTGTAAAATATACCAGCTTTGTAACGAATTTCTTTTTATTTACTTAATGCACAATGTTTAATGATTAGTATTGGAATATATTCATTATTTTTTTAAATAAAAATTGTAAATAAAATTATTAATAAAAAAGTAAATGTATCTAAGTATATGTATATTTGTATGTATGCATGTAGATTTGTATGTATGTGGGTATGTGTGTATATGTATGTGCATGGCCCTTTTGATAGCTATACGACATAAGCATGTTCGGCCGTAAGGCCCATGTGACAGTTGTATCTATTTGAATGTGTTCTAAAATGTACAATAAAACGTCCATTAATACAAATACTAGTGTCAAGCGACTTATATCTCACTTTTATATTCGTGTCTGCACAAAGGTAGTAAATGCCAGGCAGTGCGGTCTACGTGCAAGAGTGTACTAAATGAAAATTATAAAGGAAGACCACAGTACTTTGGGAAAAATCTTTTTACGGAATAATTGCATCTAGGATAAAAACTCAAAGAAAAACTCGTGATATTTTACAAAATCTTTCATCCTTAAACCTCTTATAATGCTAAATTGGAGGAATAGACTACTAAGAGAAAATTATCTAAAATTATATATACATATATAGTTTTCTTTATTTCCAACCTGTCAAGGGCTTATGGAAGGGAAAGTTGACTAAGAACACCTTCATCACAGAAACTCCCCTTTCGATCTGTGACATTGGTCTGTTTGCTAGCTAGACCCCACTCAGAGAAGCGTTTTGAAAATAGTTATTTAGAGCCTTTTGCCTAAGAAGCCAAAGAAAATGTCATATCTGTATAAAGAATCCATGTATGAAGAACGCACCCCGTTGCCACATTAATTTGAGCGTCCGCCCTTCGCTTTCTAAATTGCATTTTATTGGGTCTAAAAGAAGTTGTGCGTTGTCACCCCGGCACGAAACAAATATGGCAGAGAGCGGACAGTGTCGTAAAACGGATAATAAGGTTTGTTTATTACCAAAGAAAAACGCCGTAAAAGAACCGTCACCCAAGCGGTAATTCCAGGGCACCACGCCCTGCCCTGTCACCCTCATCTCGTCGGTATAAAGTAACCCCCAACAACCACTCTTTTCAATTTATGACCGCGAAGGATCAAGTCTTCAGCTCTCGGGGGTTGTTTCCCTTAATACAGAACAACATTGTTACGATGTACTCCGGGGTGAACATAGCTCTTTCACGTGCTGTGGTATTGTAAGGTTATCATCTTAGTCAAAGTTTGAACGACAGATCGTTTTCTACCTTTTGATTTTCTTCTTAAACTCTAGGACCATAATTTCATCAGCCATTATATGTAGCCTGGCAATAGTTATTATTTAACTGAATTTAATGAATGTTCATTTACCTCTTAGAACTTGCATCCAAGCTAACCAATCAAAATGTTCACTATATGAACAAATGTGCTTTGCACACTATTTGCTCTTTTTGCAGAAATTGTTTCACTTTAAACATTTCTTTTAAAGCAAATTTGAACTATTTTTCAAACAAGTTGTATCATCACACTCAACTCTTCCTCTACACGAAGATCCTTGACTGTATAAAAGCCTTTCTTTGTTCTTTAATCTCATCCGTCACTTATTTGTTCACTTTATCAATGCACGAATACTTTCACTTTTTCAACTACATTTAATTGCAACATATAATACTAATAACTTGTGTTCTACAGAAATAAATATAATTGCACATATTTTACGTAAATAAGCACACAGATGTTTAAAAAGTGTCCCTATTGCTACAGGAGGTAGGATTAGTCAAAACTAGAATAAGTTACCTTATAATTATATATCCGGAAACCAATATTTAAGGAGATACGGGCCATTTTACTTATGTCGAGTATGTATAGCATTACAGGTATAGGCCGTCTGTCTATTGAAACTTTGTGCTCATTTCTGAATGGTTGTGTAGGCAGTGTACTGAGAGTGGTGCTGGTATCTATAATAACAGTACAAAGGCCTCCTACATCAGCCATTTGAGGTTGTGCTTGCAGTGCAGTAAGTTACATTGAAATGAGGTAATACTTTTCTACGAGAAAAATGGCAGACATATCTGCTATGGGTTGAATTGAATTTCTTTCCACTTAATCATACAACAAGTTTCCACAGTACTCTTTTATAATCACTGTCATACAAATGCAAACTACAAGGGACCCCCATCTATCAGGCCAAACCATTTTAGATGTACCTCTCACAATTACAATTTTTATAATATTTCAAGATATACTAATGCCTTAATCTAAATTCCAAATAAACAAAATACCAATTTTCACTTCTATTGTATCAGACCCCAGTTCCCGGTTCATCAGCTCAACGTACTGGAATCCCAGGGGACCCGTCTCTGACTCGACCCCAGGTACCAAAATGATATCTATCATACTCTTTCTATACCATTATTTTATCCACTATATACTATTATTTGTGTGAATTTTCTTCTTCTCTTTTCACTGTCCATTTACACTTCTATTTAACTTTAAATAAATACTGCCACACTCCTGCAGTCTTTTAAGAAAGTTATTTTTGTTATTCTATTATCCCTTTTAAATGTTACCTTAATGAGTTCATTTCTACGTTTTCAGTTTTCTTGCAATCAAACACTATATGTTCTAAATCTTCTTTCCGTCCACATAATGAACATTACCCTTGTATAAAGCCTCCTCTTTCACCCTCTCTTTCCTCCTTAACCTCCTATATAGATTTCCCTTTCCCGTGCCCCTTTCATCTTAACATACAATTCCAGTGATGTCTTCGCAGTTAAATTACTAAATAGTTTTTGTATCTATATATCTTCAAAACGCCTTCTCGCCACTTTCTCACGTTGATGGCCTGATGTGTTAAAGAGCATCCGTAAATAAACCAAACCTCTTTCCAAAAACCTCAAACATTTGTATCTTTTTTCCTCCATATACCCTAATCCATTGATCTCTAAAATATATTTTAAACAACTCAACCACCCCTTAGTTAACAACGATTCTTGATATATCAAACATTGCTTTAATAGATTATCTTCGTTTAGGTTTAGAATCCTCTGCCATTATTTTAAAACTCTCTCAGTAATTAAACCTTTTCTTATGGTTCTTCCCATTTCTATTTGGGCAACTTCTTTTACAGCCGCAATTGGCAGGCCGAGAATTTCTTTGCAAAATAAACGGTGTACTTCATCCACAGTTTCCCAAGAATTTTCCATTCCCCAAATTTCGATACCATAGAGCATTCGTGCTTCGACCGTTGAATTATATATTCTTTCCAGCAATTTGAGTTACAATTGTTGTTATGGGTTAGTTAATTACAATTATCGACAAGTCTGTGCCATATATGCCGAACGACATCCACAAAGCCACATTCCATCTGAAAAATTTTAATAGGTTATTCCAGCGACTTGTAGGGGGATCATGCGCAGTCAGGACAAGAGATCGCGGTAGACCTCGCATAGTTTGCAGGAGCGTGTTACGACATAAAGAAAATGATTCTGGAGCAAGCGTGCGAAGAACTGCAGGCCTCTTGTGTGTAAGCTCTTGGGCGGCCCGGTTACATTCTGCCAGTGGCTTCTAGAACAGTGTTACGGATGAAATCCACAAGAAATGGCATAGTAAATGATTATAATATACATGTGTGGACAAATGGAAATTCTCCAGTATTCATAAAGGTGAGACCTCAGAATCGCTTTAACATACTATGTGGGCAGAAATTGTGGGTGCAGACTTGTAGGGCCTACACTTTTCCAAATAGATTAACAAGTGCTCTGTGTCATTGATTCCTGCCCTGCGTGATTAATTACCCCATGCTATTGGAGAACGTTACCCTTGTAGAAATACAACGGATGTGGTTTATGCACGACGGAGCACCATTCCATATTCTACGCCTCGTGCAATACCTAATCCAAACGTTTCATGTACGATGGATTTGTTCAGGAAATCCAGTAGCATAGCCTACCTGTCCATCTGACTTGAATCCATTGAATTTCTACCTACGGGGGTATTTAAAGACATTGGTGTATACCCAGCACATCGACAATGTGCACACGTTACAGGAGCGTGTGATCAATGCATGTACCAAAGTTATAAAATCAAACTCCTCTTGAATTCGATTTAAATGTGGAATCTTGAAATAGTTGCAACGGTATTTAAACATTGAAAGAGTAATTAAATAATTATAACAGATTTCTACCAATTTAAAGCTGCAATGAATGTGAAATTGTTAGAAAGAAGGCATTATACAGCGATTGAAGCTCTTTGCGATTGCCATAATGCATTAAAGTGTTAGAGATTGAAATGTGTAAGGGAAATTGTGGTTTTGGTACATGGATTGTTCTGTAGAGAAATTCTTACGTTGCCATTGGCGACAACAAAGAAAGTTTTACAAATGGAAATGAGAAGGGTGGCAAGGAAAGGTTTGATAATGGAGAGAACCTCTATACTACTGGTACAGCATTTTGAAATTAGGAAAAGGAATTCATTTAAATGAATGAATGTTTTTGGAAATAAGAGAAAATATATGAAAGTATGCATGCCAAGTTATTGTCGGATGTATGTGTTCATTTAAAGTTACATTTTTTATTTTACATTTTAAAATAATAATCTGCTATATTAGCTTACACTTTTAATTTTAAGTAAATACTAGTTTATTTTAAAATTAAACTTACAATAATCTTAAATGATAGTCAATCAGTTCATTTATTCTTAAAACAAATTTACTATGGATCCTTATCCCAGCTACTTCTTCAATTAATCTACTACCCTAAAGCTGAAACAGTATTTATCAGAGGCTCATAAAGTTTTAAATATAATGAGGCTTGATTATTATATATGATAATTATTTAATTAAGTATGGAAGGAGCACAATAAGTCGGTGACTGTCAAGGAATAAATTTGTGTGTTATATTTCCTGTCGACAATGTAAAACTCTCGCGGCTGACCGGTGCGATAGGCCACGTTTTCTTTGTTGGAGAATTCCAACAAAAATTTGTTTTTGGTGAGTGATTTGACAGAATTTTACTTTCGTTCTGATTTAATGTCAAGCAATGTATTTTATTTAATTTAAAATTCATAAAGGGGCAAAAACTTCCAAATCTGCAGCACGTAAAAGGAAAATGAAAATTTTCAGTGACTTCTTTCCGAAAAATTTGCGACTTATCCAAGTTGCCCAGTTTATTTTTGCACTCTATTTATCTTTTGGAAAGAAAGATACTTAGACAAATAAAAACATGGTGGTCCAATTTGTACAAGGTACACGGTCATCTAATTGCGTTTTCGTCTTAAATTCTAATGCCCGCTAATTTTCGATTGTGGATACTGTTTAGATAACGGCAAACACAGATCTCCATTAAACACAAATTATTACAGAAGTACTTCAGAGCACAGAAAAGGTGATAAAACACCCCAAACTAAATTTTTGTAACTTTAACTAATATGTTGAAATGAAGTGTTTTACTAAGTGAACCAGAACGCTTAAATAGTATTATAAAATATAATGTACAACTTTTCTCTAGAACTCTGTCTTTTTATTTAAAAGGAAAAAAGATAAACAAATAAAATGATAATGTACTGTCTCCTTCTATGTATAAAGTAGGTGGTCAAAATTAAAGAGTACGTTGATTTTTCGACCAATAAGGACATTCTATAAATGTGAAAAGGTCATTTTCTATTATTAATCTTAAGTTCTCTTTACCTAATCGGAATCTTTTCCTGGTTCTTACGCTCAGTATTTATAATTTATGTACAATAATGCATTATTATTATGATCAACTTTCTGAATGTCATTTACATCACTTTCTGTTTTGTAGGATTTCAGTCACATACTTGTATTTAAAATTGCATCTGTTTCAAGTGCAATGTATTTGTAACAACATTAATATTTCTTCGATTTTTCACTTTCCTTTTATTCATCTGTAGTTTATTGCAGTAGGTGTTAATGCTCTTGCTCAAAATTGATATTTCAAAATGTTATTTAAGAATGTAGCAAGAGAAACATATCAACCTCTTTAACTTTCACATCATAAGCATCCTACATCTTTCTCCTATGTAGTTGATACGTACACTTGAAACTCCACTCAGACTGACTTAGATCCAGCCATTTAGTCCTCTTCAACTTCAGTAATATTATCAATTTTATTAATACATTAGTTAATAGTAACCCCGTCACATCCTGGAACATGGACGTCTCCTATGAGGGAGGCTTAAAATACCAAGGAGAATTTTCAAATATACAATATTTTTATTTTAATGATCATGTTTTACTAAAAGCATAAAATGATACTGCATTTAAAACTGACAATAATAAGCACTAAACGGTGTTTTAGGAGATGTTGAAAATGATGCCCTTCAGCGGCAATACATTGCCTGCACCTATAGGTATTTCTTCTACTTTTTCTTCCGTAAGAACCGGTGGTTTGTAACACGTTTCTTGTCATTGAGAAACCCTGTCTCTCACAACCTTTTAACAAGTTGCGAACAGTTTATCTCCCTGAAATACCGCTGCCCAGAATATTTTCTGACGAATCGCCTTACCATTTCTCTGCAAGTATTCGTTTTCATATTATATCCTGCATAAAAATCCGTCCTTCAAGACTACATTAGCACATAGTTTGCACACGATGAAAGCACCGAGTAGTACACAAACACACACACACACACACTAAACTACTTCCTCACATGCACTACAGTACTTTGATGGCTGGTTTCTCCCAATATCCGGCCTTGCTCTGCCGGCTCATAACTCAAATAACCTCACTGTAGATTGGCATGTTAGGACTTGGAAACACAAAAGAGGTTGATAATGTAGTAATCATGTGGTTTCTAAAAATATTTTTTCTGAAGTTTCAGTCATGTTACTCAGTTTATAGTCCATAAATTTTTATGTAACTTATTTTATTAGCCTTTTCCGTTACCTTGATAGTAGAATTCGAAAAAATGTATTCCATTTTTGTAAATGTTCCTGTGTATGTTGAAAGAAATTTAGAAGTTTACAAAATTGTGTATATAAAAGAATTAAATATTAAAACAATAAATTAAAAGGGCATACAAAAGGAATGTATTTTACAACATCGTTTAAGAAATAGGTAGAAAAATGGCTTAGAAATTAAGATATAAGAAAAAGCTAATAGGTATTTAATATAATTGTTATAATAGGTAGTGCAACAACTGACTTTGAAACAGTTGAATTGCTTATGAGATGCGCAAAATGTGAAGGGAGAATTAGAATGCATAATAGTTTTAAGTTTAATCGTATCGGACTTTAGTAGCAAGCTGTTTAATAAAGCCGTAAAGTTAGAATAAAATAAGTGCAATTTATATAAACGTACGAAGCTTGGTTTTGCAGTATAATTTATCTTAAAGCATTAAATGCAGTGTAATGCGAGAACTCTCGGAATGAAGTAATGACTTTGCAGGAAGTAAATCAAGAACCATCTTGGTTTGTGTTGTCGGCACTAAATTGTCGGTTTTGTTTCGTATTGCTCAAAGAAAGTCCATTACAGAGACGTCGATATAGCATATCCATGTTACGTCGACTGCCTGCGGTCGAGAAACAATCGATTGTAATAGCCAACGGCTTAACAGTTGCCGGTCGCGCTGAATGACCAGATAGCATGGCAATAAAGGGTTATTACTGGCCGGCAAACATGTTCGCGCATATCCGACTCTATTCTTCTAATGAAATGTGTGGAACCCTAACCCCATATGGAGAAAACTGCATCAGCCATAAACCATTCCACTGATCGTGCTGTAATAAGTAACGTTCGCTGTTTGCGTTCCGCTTGTTTATTCTATCCCTGAGGCAACCGAGAGGCGTTCGCAAAGAAAAGAATGACATACCCCTTTATAGCTTTGTTTATAGCGGGATAAAAGGCAATAAATTAGGTCTGTAAACTTATAATTAATTTGTGATACATTAAAATGCATAAATGAGAATTAAAAAAATAAAATTTCATTAATTATAGCTTCAGTATTAGGATTTCATTGAAAACAACCTTAGGCAATTTGTATTAATTTCTATTATTTTCTATTAAGCGTAAATCATAAAACGCGCTGTTTGAATTAAAATATGTGCTTGAAATTATATACTAGTAATAATAATAATATCATATGCTTTATTTGTTCTAAATAATAAATCAAACGTGTGAAATGAAAGTGCATAACCGCCATCAAGTCACAATGTCCATCTTCATAAAATTCGCCAGAATTTCCAAAACTTTAAAGCTGTAGTTGATATTTTTGAAAAAAATATGAGTTTAGAGACAGTTTAATTTAAATTTTAGTTTTAAAATACAGAATATAAATTTTTCCATAGAATAAACAGCCATTTTAGGGCTAAATCTCCCTGCTACATTTTGCTGTAATGTTGACTATTTCACTTAAGTAATATGATCTTAAAATCGACCAATGAAGCGAAACAAATTTTTGAATTTTGATCAATCACAACCGGATATCGCAGTGAAATTATGTAAAAAACTATAAAAGACGTGCATTTGTATTGTGGTCAGTGTTGCCAACTCTATACCTCTTCTATATAATTCCTGAGTCCGCATCACTCATCACTCTTCTGTGTTTTCGGTAATTGTAAATTTAACTCATTTAGTGTGTATTTACTCCAGCAATTGGTTTTTGCGTATTCAGCCAAATATTTTGAAATTATTTTGTTAATTATATCTGCCTAAGCAACCACAAATCTTAACAAGCACGTTGTTCAAAATGGTAAAATGTTTTCTCTATCTTGTTTTCTTCAGTTTGTATTAGTAAATCGAACGGTAGCAGTTGTAATAGTTGACTTTCCTCTATTTCATTCTCACGGTTTCTGAATAGGTAGGTATTAATAAGTATAACATTTTATACAACTGTTAAAAATACCTGCTCGAATTTTAAATATACATTACTTTTATTGTTATTCCAGTCTTGAAATAGTCCCAAACCCGTATTTGACTCTTTTCTATTGGCATTACTATTGACAATCGACGGTAGTCCGTTGCTGGATGACTTGAAAAGGTCACGTATTCATAATATAAATGTACAATTATTAAAATATAGTAAGTCAAGTTTACCGTTTTTTTTTTATTTCGTTTATTTACGGACGCTCTTTAACATTTCAGGTCATAAGCGTCCCATTCTATTCAGGGCGTGAAACGGTCGACAAATTTTGTACAGAGGCCTCTTTTTTCAAGCTTGAGGTTCTTTTTTGTGCCGTAAATGTACGACACGGAACCCACGGCTTTACTCCCCTTCCTTAGGATTTTTACGCCCGAAAATATAAATCCTGGCC
Organism: Metallyticus violacea; assembly: GCA_030762175.1. NCBI lineage: Eukaryota > Metazoa > Arthropoda > Insecta > Mantodea > Metallyticidae > Metallyticus > Metallyticus violacea. The sequence continues at coordinate 64,504,912 of CM060830.1, forward strand.
GGATTTGAACCCGCGATCTTGGGTTTAGGAGGCAAGTATGGTTACCACTACACCACCAGGACCAACCAAAGTTTAGCGGAATTATATTTAAATTCTTATTTTATTCGTGAAATAGTCCTAATAAATGTCACTCGAGGGTCTGTGCTTTCCAACTTTATCGGCAATCTCAGACCCTCTTGTGATATTACTTATGATAATAATAACCCCAAAGACTCACAACAACGAGGGTGTTTTTATTTAGTACAGCATATTGAAAAAAATACAAAATATATGTGGAAGCTGAAACTAATAATTCTCAAACACAATTTCTCAGCAGTGCCATCATCCATTTTGTTGCAATTAAACTACAACATACTCTTCTGATTATTGACAACATTAATAATACAAAATTAAATTCTCTCACTTCATCAGAAAGTCTCCACCTGAAATATGAGCAAGCATGTTTAGATACTTTCTATATACTCTCTCTCTCCCTCAGATTAGACACAAATAAAAAAATTCTGGAGGGACCAGTTCCGGTTATTTAACTTGAAGATGCGATCATAAAACTACATGCTTATTGTGTTCATTAAAGAAATAAAAGCATTTGTAAGGCAGACATGCACACTAGATCCCAACCATTTCAGAATGTAGTGATATTTGGTGATTAACATGCATTTTTGTAAGCCCAGAATCTCATCCGTAAACCATACCCTGGAGGAAATCGCTGGACTTAAAATGAGAGAGTTTGAGACCATCAGGAATATTAAGCTCACTTTTCCCTATAACTTCCTTCTGTGCATTTTCGTACTTTACTGGTCTGCATTTAATGTATACTGGTTCTCGAGAAAGAGAGGACCGATTACTTCCATAATTCTTACTAATGACTAATTATTTTCAGCTTGCTCGGAACTTCTGGTACACTTAACTCCAGTCAAAATGTCATTTCAACAAATTTACCTAGTAAGATTTAACAAAAATACGTTAGAGAAACATTCCATTCAATATTAGGCAACAATTGACTTTTATGTTTTTTCATTTCGTCCACAACCACATGTATAAATTTTCTCAAATCCATTGCAACAATAAGATCCAAAATTAAGGATATGCTGAAATTATTACGTCTTTTGGAAATTAAAGGCGATTTTATGATTTAAACTTCAATAAAGTACCAATAAATTCAAAATTAAATTTATTATTAAATAATTGAAATTTATATTTGTGTTTTTGCCAGTTAATAACAAGTATATTTATGTTATTTCGACAAAAATCGTGGCTTCTAGAGAATGTGCAAATTCTGCTTTTTGCTATCAAAATTGTTGCACGTTGTACTTGTTCGAGGCGTTGGCATCTTACCTTTTAATTTTTTTGTATTTAAACTTTTTATTGTAACATATTTTGATTGTAAATTTATTTTATTGGCTGTGTGCTCTTCCTACCTCGATCCACTGATCTCATATCGGTTTTGCTGTGGAAGCATTTCTTCCAACACAGCACCAATTTCTCGGAATGGCATCTCTCTCCCATGATCAAATTCAGACACCTGCTGGTATTGAAGTATAAAGTCTTGAATAATCAAGAGGAAGCTGAATTTACACTGTTGTCCATTAAAATTGTAAATTCAGCTTCTTCTTGATTATTGAAGACTTTACTCTTCAGAACTACCCAGCTGTTTGAATCACTGACAATCAGTTAGTGAAAGGTCGGGTGAATATGTTCGATTAGATAAAGTTTCGTAGGCTAGTTAATTTATCTTCTGGGGTTGATCTTTGTGATAAGTTTGTATCCGGACGTTATCATGCAGAAATATAGACCATTTCTGCTGTCACTTTTTCTTGCAGCTTCTGATGCATTTTGTAAATTTCTTGACAATATTTGTCCGAAGTAATTCTTTACCCATGATGCTTTCTATTGTAGTGTACTAAACCAACCGCCGACGACAGTCACCATAATCTTCCTCTGGTGTAGTTTTGGTTTGCGAAGTGTTTCGGTTTTCCATCGAGATTAAGCCATTGTATGAATTGTTTACATTTGTCGTGGAGAATCCACTTTTCATCACATTCACAATATGATTTTAACAGGAATAATTTCAAAAGTTTACAAAATCTCCATTTATTACGAAAGATGCAATTGAATTGACTGAATTTGTAAACTTTTATTAGGAATATTTACGTTAACGAAAGAGGTGACATTTTTTCAGTAAAATAACTTTAAAAACCTATTACAGAATATATACAGGGTGTTAATGAAATAATAACTTCAGAGAGTGTAGAGATGTCATATATAATCAACTTAAGATAGGCAATATATGAATCTACAGCTGAACATAACGTAATGGTGTTAAACATTTTTGCATTGGATGCTGATAAATCGGTGTGAAAAATTGCTTTATAATGTCTTTAAAATTGCCTTGCGAGCATAGAAATATAGATTTTCCGCAGTTCGTTATCAGCGTTTTCAAGATTTAGTGTCATAAAAATCCCTCAAATCTCGAACAAATAATTTGACAGTGCGACAATAAACATTTGTTAACTGCCTTTTTGCATTATGTAGCCTACTCAAGAGGGAGCTCTTTAACTGTTTGTGTTGTGTAATGCATAATGAAAAGCTGATGTTCCATGGGCCGGGGGGTTCAATTTTTGCCTTGTCTTAAAATGTTGTTTATTTAATATGAAATAATGCGATACGTATACTTAAGAAGAACTATGCACAAAATTTAAGTAATCTTTGAATGTATACAAGATTACCTATAATTCTGCCTTTGATAAGCAAGGGTTGTAATTTTATACTGATATGTTATGATTTAAGTGTATAAACTAAACCACACACTTGAAACAGGTTAAAAGCTATATTATTAGACCGTAGTGAAAAAACGACATAAAATGTGATGAACGAGACTCGAACTCGAAAAATCGAGTTCGGAAACAACTGATCACCTCTTGCTCTAAAGCTAATGTCATAACATGGCGCCAGAGAGATACGTTAAGAAGACTCCTAGTTATCGTGTTAACGTTATGCTTCCGAGGAGCATCTTCATTAGCCAGTGCTGTACTGGCGCTTTAGAAACTTATAGCCATATTTTCGAAATTTAAACAGATAGACCATTAATTTTTTCCAATTGGATTATGCACGACACTTCTACACTCTTTGAAACTGTTTCGGTGTAGTTCATTAATATCCTGTACATATAATTATACGATTAGTAATTCTCTTCGTTTTACTCCTAAAATGATCTTTTAAAGACCGTAAAATAATTTAATTTAACACATTGCATCACATTTAACAATGCTTTAAATTCCGGGTAAAGGCGAGTGAAATTAGTAGCACTTGAGGAAGCTTGTTGAATGTCGAAAGTCTTGCAAAAAGTAATAGTCCCTTTGTCAGTAGTCATCAAAACGAAGAAAATGTAAAAATTTTAGCCCTAGCGAAGAAAAACATAAGCCGGCGAGTGCATTTCTTCCTAAAACAAGCCTTTCAAAATGTCATTACTCTCTTCCGTACCATTTTGTGAGCACCGCAGTTTTCACGTTTCACTTTTTTATCATAAGACAGCACCTCGAGCGCTGCCTGGTGGCGGTTCTTCACACCAGAACTGACAGCTAACGAACAAAAGAAGTGAGAGGCTTGTTTTCTTTTTTCTTTCATTACAGTTGAAACACATGTAGACAGCTCCGGGCTCGGCGGGGTCTTTTCGCGGCCACGCAAGTATACTCAAGTGTGAAGAATCCCTTACAAAGCTCTGTGGTGACTTGCCGCTTTTGTCAGCTTCAGTTGCAATAGAAACCGAACGTGTTGCTTCACACAGTGGCGTATCCGGCAAGAAACTCTATATGTTTGATCTTAAAGACGCATTTGAAATGTATTATGATTTATGGACTGGAGTAGGCTGTTGGAGAAAAATCAATGGCAGTTCTTGCAGAAATCTCTGGAATAAAATTAAGGTTGAATCATAGTATACATCTATTTGAGTTAAGGCACACAGTCTACCAGCAGCCAACAGTAATAAAAATACTCTTTGAATTTAAAGTTAAGCAGCCGTTAGCTATTTATGTATATTGTACTTCATGTGCAACATGCATATCTGTTTTTAATTCGAAAATGCAAAGAAAAGGGGTAAGTATTGAGGAGTTGTCATTTGTTAAAATGTTGCATTTATATACATATCTTGCTCTAAAAGTATAATTTATCTCATGAAAATAGTTCTTGATAACCACTTACTAGATTAAATATATAATTTCGTATTTTGGTGTAAATATATGAAGTTATAAACAACACGTAGTATTTTAAAAAGAAACTTAAATTCAAATCTGTAACGAAAATACAAGTCTACTATCTACTTCAGCTCCTATATTGGAACTGCAAACAAAGATAAGCAGAAAATTTATAGAAGTGAACTGAAATGCTCAAAGATCTGTCACAAATCGTATATACCAAAGATTTGGCAAGATTATTGTTTTACATTCCTTAAGAAACTAAAATGATGATTAAATCATATGAGTACAATGTCCATTAACAGAATTCCTAAAAGTCCTTTTGCAGCAGTAGATAAATGTACCCTTAAGTCTTGCTCCTTGTATTGCAGTCCTATAAAAGTTAGTTTTCAGTTTTTCCAAAATGTATGGGCTTGTTTCTTTTAATTTAACCCAAATTTGATAGAATGATTTACGTCGGAAGACCTAAGGAACTACAAATTCTAAATAATGCTAACATAGATTTTACAAATGTTCGTTTCAAATGATCACACGTATTTTACACTGTTAGTAACAATAGATAGATAGTAAACGTAGGTAATATAAGTATTTTTCATGTTATTGTTTTACATACAGGATTTCCATATGTAAACAAAAATTGCATTCAAATTACTACCCATTGAATGTATTTAATATGGAACATTTATTATGCATTAAAAGGTTAATGTTAAATTGTTTATTTATATGTGAACATGTACAGCGAGATTATTTGAATTGAGGCTAGGACTGGAAGAGACCAGTCGTCAAGGCCTTATATTGTATTTTGGCATTCATCTCGGAGCTTTCATTGTGTGTTAATTGTTCTTCGTTATTTATGTCAATAAATAAATACAGTTTTGTGAGAACCATAAATGGAAACGAATTCTTACAGAGAAGTGGTAAGGGATTTACAAACAAATATCTTGGCAATCGTGTTCTGGTAGAGAAACTGTACGCCCAATTCTTGAAAAATTACGAAAGATAGAATCTGTCAATGACAGGAAAAGTGTTACGATCCACCTGTTTTGCGGAAGAAAAATTAGATGCAATACGGGACTTTCCTATGCCGGCAATGTATTGCCTCTGAGAGACATCATTTTCAATATCTCGTATAACATAGTTTAGTGTTACTTTTATCAGCTTTAACTAAAGCATTATGTTATAATGTCAATAAAAATATAAATACCAAAATAAAAAATTTACTTTACACGGACGAATCGTATTTACGGCTACACTTCCACAGGCAACCGTAATTTAAAATAATCTTACTGTAAGTGGATAAATACGAGCTGAAGGTATGTGATTTGCAACCGCTGAATGAAACACTTTTTCCAGAATCCCTTGTAATTTCTGTATAATGTTAGTATGCATTTTGCTTCTGTGCATTTTAAATTTGATAAATTCTCTACATGAAAATTTACAAGGTGAACAGTTTATTTGTTCTTGTTGAAACGTTTACAATGTCTTAGTTATTGTTGTATTACTGCAGAAATCATTATTAGTATCTCTAAAAGTGGATATTTTTATGATTCCCAGTACAGGGAAATAAATTATAGACACGGTTTTATTTTATATCTGACCAAATAATCCATTTGGAACACTCTCGCACAAGTTTAGAGATTCAGACAAGAGATTTACTACACCAAATTCTAAAATTCGCAACCCCAGCACTAAAAACACTGTTCTTATTATGATTTCCCTAAATTCTATAACAATGGAAACACGTTGCATGATACGTTCTGTTCAGTCCTCTTCATCTTGATAATTTAAAGCACGAAATGCTCAAAATGCCCCAAAATAAATTACTGTTGCTTCAGAAAATCAAATAATGTTCAATGAAAGAATTCAAGTGATTCATGGATCTTTTGACTTGACTTGACTTAGGTGTGGCTTAAGCTATATTTTTTGAGAGAGTTTTTTTTTGATTTTTCAAGCCCATCAGCTAGCATGCCAATCTGCTGAAACTTATTAATAATTTTTCATACCACTTTCATTGAAAGAGATACTAAAGTCTCCAAGTTGCTGTGGAAACGTCTCAGAACTCTAAAAATGTACCTCTTAATCAATAGGAAAGAAAAATCAAATCTTTGAATTGTAATTCGTGGAGAAATATTTATTTGCTCTTTATAAACATCATATATTTAGAAAAAATAGCTACATCACCATGAATTTGCATTTCTATGGGACGGGTCCTATTGGGTTGTGCTTAAAAGTAACCCGCCCAAAATGTAATGCATATCAAAATTAATATCAATTTTATACGGGAAAAATAATCAAAGTCCACTTTTGGTGAAAATTGAGTTTTGGGGGCATATGGATTGTAGGTGTGTAGCACTACATTCCAACATATTCCTACATGAAAAAATATACGTTTTTAAAAATAATGAAAAAATAATGTCCTGGGAAAATACAACCAAGAGTCTTCTGTAAAATTCCTACAATGAGACCACAGCAAGAAAGGGAGCTGATGAAATTGCATCAATGTTGTTCGACTTTGTTTCCATCATCTGGACCCATCAATTCAAAATTTACATTTTTTTTTTTTTTTTTTTTTTTTTTTTTTTATGATTGATGCCCCAGCCAAAATAAAATTATACCACTTTTCTCCTCATTCACGCCATGGTTCATAAGTACAACATATTTGAATGAGCAAAAGTGACTGTTCCCATCAGAGACAACAATTATATGGAATGTGACAAATATATCGGTTTGGTAAATAAAAAAAAATGCTGAAACACCCATAACTTGGAATGAGAGCCATAAAAATGCTGCGTGAAACCATCTCCCCTTCAATGTCATTGAGTATTCCCAGAATATTTTTAAATCGAGGTCTTCATTTATTAGTAAAGAATACAGAAAGACATGTCCAATGAAGATAAGAGAAATATGAGAAATTTTAACTGACTAAATCTTTTGTAGAACTACAACCTACCCATGGCTCATGGGAGCCCCATGTTATTATTGCCAAACTGATGTGCATCCTATTCAAGTTTAATTCCGCTTTCCTATGCAAAATATGATGATCTACAATGCCTGAAGAAATTCTGTTCCGAAAATGCTCAGCTTTATTTTTCAAGGTTATCTGTAATAGATAATGAATAATTATGATTGAATGATTATTTTCAATATTGTTTCACTGATGTTTATATTTTCCTCAGCAAATATCTATTGTAATTTGGTATATTTCATAATATAGTTACCGCTACAGGTGGCCGAGGTCGTTAAGGCGCGGGGTCGTGAGCGGAAAGTCTGGGGTTTGAATCCCGCCAGGACCGTCCTCCCTGACTGAGGTTTTTTCTAGGATTCCCTCAGTCCTCATAATTGGCAAATGCCGGGAAACTTAGGCCTGAAACGTTTCCTTCCTTAAAAAAAAAATAATACTTTCCAAATATATCATTTTATTTCATATATCATCAGTGTCTACTGCCTGTGCTGCCTCCGTAGTAAAAACGGTAGTTAAACACTATTCAAAAAATATTTAGTTAGTGAACTTTTATTGTTTTTATCTACAAGTATGTGTGTTTTGTCATTTTATTGTTAATTAACATGAACAAATAACACATGATACTGACTTCAAAAGAAGGAGATGTTAGAAAAGTACCTTAAGAGTTATTATGGAAAAAAACATTTTATATATGTAATGTACTTAATTTTGTAGTGTTTTTAAACTTCAAATTACATTCCTGAAAAAAAAATTAAAAAGTGGACGTTGATTGTTTTTCTTTTGTACCCTTCATACATTCCGCTAAACCTTTTTCAGACTTTGGTATCTACAGCCTGAAAGTATACGTGACCGCAGATACTATTATCATGCTATTGGTTTGGAAATATGCAACGAAAACAGGCATAGATGTTTCACAACTACCTTATTATCCAAACATATGTTTCATCTAAATTTTGTTTCAAAACAATCAGCTTTGAACTGGGACAAGTACTTCTTGTCGAAGTGATTGCCTCATTGCGTCACCTTTCAGGCACTTTAGGCTACCGCAAAATCAGAAAATACAATAGCAGCATTACAGTCTTATGAACAATTTTTTAAAAGCGATGTTATAAGAGAATTTGTTTTAGTATTAACATCTGGTCATTACAATGAAGGATATTGTATATGTTTCGCATTGCTCAGGTCTGTATAGTAAAAGCTATAAAGGCTAGCAAACTAGAAATTCATTGAAACGATGTCATTCTCTTCTGTCTTGTCCCCTTACGTCCGCAGGAAATGTATAAACTACATAGCTAGAGGTATATACTTTCAGAACTAAATAATTCACCATGTCCCCTGGTTCTGGGAAATGGCATTGAAACTTGCAGCCTTAGGGTGAAATGACCCATTGCTGGCTATGTGCCTGATCCATTAGGGGAAGAAATTCCCCTACCCCTACAAGTAATGAAAACCGTCATTTATAGCCTTTATTGTACCCTCTTTCTACATTTCAACCAAAGGAAGAGAGAGACTCTCTCCTTAAGGTCTTGTGTTTTACGAACCTAACAGCTTTCTATGCCACTCAGTAATTACTAAATTAAGTTGTTCTATATACGTGTTTATTCTTTTCGGTTTTCAAACACTTGTATCTATATACACAATGTTAGATATATTCATAATGTCAATTTATCACTTTACAAACAAGCAAAGTCATATCACATAAGTGTTCCAATTTGAATATCGAGTCACCCAAACATCTTATGACCGACACAGAGGCGTGGACCGCATCGGCTGATAAGCCATCGTTTACGGCCACCCATTGTATTCGGGGTAGGCGGTAGAAACACTAGAGCGGCAGTGTAATATATTTTAATGTATTTAAAAAGTTGTGCACTAACTCGTGTCATACAAGAGATGCTGGAACTGCCCATCGTCATTTCCACATGTGTCTCACATCTGCTTGTAAACTTACTCATTACCTCTCTTACCACCTGTGATGCCTCAGTAGTGAAAACGGGCGTTAAGCACCATTAAAAAAAACTACCTTTCTTAATTCACTTTGAGAAATTACAGGGCTTAAGTAACTTTGAAGTCCTTTTTACAGAACCGTAAGAAATATCCTTTTGCTAAAGAAAACGGCTAATAAATATTAAGAGGAATTTCCCAGGCTGTATCCAAAGTCATCAAGAGCGCCTTCTGTAAGCTTCATCTCTTCCTACCTTGAACACTTTTCATCTCACGAAATGTATTAACTAATGCATTGCGACATGGAACTCGATCACCTGGAATAAATAATCTGTTACAGCACGAGCGGACTATGTACGGTCTTACGAATATAAGTAAATACAATAGAATACAGTTAGACCCTATTGTTTCTCTTACTGTTTAAATGACACTGATTTAGTGACTAGAAACACAAGGCCAATATAGTAGTTCGATAAGTACCGATCGTCCATCCTTTGGCCTTGAGCAATAGCTCATTTGCTGATGCAATACCCTGCCATCGCGTCGATCATCAGATAATTGAATGGGCTATATTTTAATACAATTTATTCATTCACTTTGTTGTAATTTTTGGTTACAAAGAAAATACGTTCCTTTTTAATAATAAACATTTCGCATTGTACTTATCTTCTTGCTTGCTTTTTGGATTGGATTTTACACTCCTAAAGAACATTTTCAGATGTTTAGTACTATTGACTATATTTCGTTTGTTGCTTATAGCTTTATAAAATTATTTTTAATTTTAAATATACCTCACGCACTTGCCTGCTTATCAGCTAATTGATTCAGATTAAGTGCCCACACGGGGTTTGTTTCTTCTCTCTCTCTCTCTCTTTCTTTGGCTCTTATAATATCAAATGCCAGTAGCACCATCATTAACTTATTTGTTTAAGTGGTAGCAGTATGGGATGTGTAAGCTAATTAACAGAAGCTCTTCTTAGTACTTGTATACATTATGTAGTGTGAATAAAGATAAATTATCCTGAAATCTAACTATCATTTATTTCTCAAACAACTAAATATCCTGAATGACCTTTGCTTGTATGTTTATTTTTACAGAATATATATATATATATATATATATATATATATATAACGTTTCAATCGAATTTCACAAAATATTTGATTTGTCGTAAATGAAATTTATAGATATGGCAAGTACATACGAGTATATATGTACTTTTTGCCAAAACCCATTAAAGCATTACGCCCAACGTTCGAATGCAACCCAAAATATGTTTGTAAGCTTGTCCCCTGAAATCGCTGCACATATTTCCCAAACGTCATTCTTCAAATCCTGGCCATGTACTCTCTGATTTGATAAATCCTCAAACCAGAAAGTTAAATATGGTGAACATGACGGTTATATTCAAGGTGAATCTCTGCCTACCCATCTATTGGGAATCCATCGGAAGAGATGTTGACTCACATCCAATTCTAAATGGTGGAGTACTCCATTTTTTTTAAGAAAATGATTTCCAATGCCATCCAAAATTTTCCAGTTGTACTTTTGCATGTGCCAAACCGCGCAATCAAGCACTCCTTCCTCTTTAAACAGCATTTTGTAGTAATAGTCTGATATAAAATAATAAAAAAAATGTTTTCAGAACTTTGTGAATTTATGACAGTATTTTGGAGTATATGATGGTAATGTTGAAACAAGATAAAATATGTACATACCATACACACACATAATATAAATTTTGTGTCCATGCTGTATTTTATATGTAAAATGTTCACTGCTCATAACATCATAGAAAGCATTGTCATCTACTAGAGTTGTAGCCAAATTTACACTAAATTAGAGACACACATATTCAGTATAAACAGGCCTAATATTTATACTAATTTTTAGTTCGTCTCCTCGGCAACCCTAAGCTTTTACTAATCTATTTAGATTAGCAAAAATGTCTGTATTTTCACTTGTTAATATATTTTTACACTGATCCTTTATTTTACTTATCCTGAAAGTTTAAAATAGTTTACTAAAACCGATTACAATTGCAAGAATGAATGCATGAACGAAGTTCATAACTTAACAAGCAAGAGTATTCATGTAGAGCGCGAGCTGCAGATCACCGCGAGTAAACACATCCCCACTAAGAACATGCGCGATTATGTTTCAATCGTGGCTTCTTTGTAGACGAGCTTAAAATGAATAGTCAAACTTATGTTTTCCTTTGGCATAGCTTACAGCTTATATCTTCACATATGACGTGAAATGCTGGCATGACTTTGTGTAATCGCTTGGTGAGATGTTACTGCTATGTTAATGAGGTTGGATGATGGCTGGAACGTGACCGATAATGGTTTCGTGCTTGGCTCTTAATGGGTTTAACCTATGTCTTGTTAAGCACCCATAATTCATTTTTGCCGACGCTCAAGCTAAAGCAACAATAGTCGCTCTGAATATCACCAGCTCCTATAGCAATAGGTTGCTAAAAGATTACCATACCACCAATATTTTCAACACATTCAAAAAATGTTTTCACAGTGAGTTAAGAGTTGTTACAGATTATTTTTACAGAGGCAGTATTATAACCAACAATGTCATAATTTTGACCATCAACATGCAGTTCAAAGAATGGTGATATGTTAAGAGAGTACAGCAGGTGTCAAATATACAGGCTGAATAATAATGTAGAATTCAAATTTCCCTCTCCTGTTGGCAGGGGTGGTGTACGAGTTAAGTAGTAGTAGCAGTAGAGTAGTAGTAGTAGTAGTAGTAGTAGTAGTAGTAGTAGTAGTAGTAGTAGTAGTAGTAGTAGTAGTAATAGTTTAGTAGTAGTAGTAGTAGTAGTAGTAGTAGTAGTAGTAGTAGTAGTAGTGATAGTGATAGTAGTTGTAGTAGTGATAGTAGTATTATTATTATTGCAATTAAACAATTAAAACATATTGCACATCACCGTAGCATGGGTCACAAGACTGTTCACCCTCTTGCAAAACAGTTTTTTCTGAATCTTAGCGAAAGAAAACAACTTGAATAAGAATACACTCACTCCACACACTCACACACACTCACACACACATATTCATGAAACACATATAATAATTCTGATATTCAGATAAATTTTCTTATCATTTATGTACAATGTTTATAAATTTTCTTGTTCCTAAAGCTACATTTAAGAACATGTCCAGGTTTGGCCAGTTTTGTTCATGTACAATTAAGTCCCAACATGTCCGCCTCCCCCTACTGGAAGTCAAAAATGAATCCGCGAAAATTTTTATCTTAGCATCTTCTGTCTGTATAGACTTAGACTAAAGGTGCACCCAGTCTTCCGGTTCCGAGCATAATGGGCAAATCCTTCTGCCTTCCTCGTCAACAACCTTACGTGCCTTCCAGCCTTCCAGCCTTCCAGCCTCCCAGCCTAAGCCATGCTATTCCCGACCACTGTTTCATACTTAGCTCCATGATATGGATCTCTTTGCGCCATTTAGTTTTAATTTCGCTCTGCAGGTCTAGACATCTCAATTTCCTGCATCTTTTGACGTTTGCCACCTCGCGATACCTGTTTTCATTAGCTCTTTGCCAAATTTGATTAAATGCGATTTTTGGCAATTTCCTCTGTGTAACCGTCGCCCATCATTTTGGATAATGCGCGTTGTTTAATTGGTCCGGGAACATATTGCCATTAGGGTTGTTTGTTGTCGTTTAATTATTCTTACCCAGTATCAAATTGCATTTATTTTGCTCTAGACTCCATCTTCCTAGCATCCCACCTCTCATAGTACACCATAACTCGATATGCCCCTTCCCACCCTAGAATTCGCATCCAGAAATCACATTGTAATTTATTTAGACCGTCTATTTCATCCCATTCCCAAACCTCACTTCCCTGAACAGCGAGGATTAAACCATTGCCTCATGCATAGATTTTAATGTTTTGACTGGCATATCCGTAAATCAAACTAGAAGTCTCAGTACCTCAGAGAGTTGACCGCTCCACTTATGCTTGGCCAAAACTGTGTCTTTATTCCATTTTTCACTCCATTTTCAAAGGTGAGGAGTTAAATAACTTTTAATAGCGTCTGAGTTAACATTAGGTGAGATGAAATCTGATTTTCATCAAATCATCATATTTCATAACTTACTTGAATTCAACACACGCAAACAGCGATTCTCAGCTGGTTTGTTAATTTTTCTTCGCGGATAAAATAGAAAGTGACAAGAAATATTTTACGTCAAATGATAACTAGCCTTTGCTGAGCAAGTGATCAGGCTTATTAATACTTTCAGGAGTGCATTCAGTAGCATACATTCGGGGGAGCAGAGGTTATGTAAAGTACCTGAAGCAAAACCTTCAATTCTACTATTTGGCTTCATATTAGGTTTCAATACCCAAAAGAAGTTACTGTTTGAGCGACAAATTAAATTAAGAAAACGTTTATAAAGAAATAGGCCATCATTGAACTTGAAAACAAAGTGCAAGTAACAAGTAATTATTAACTTTCTAGCGCAGTTAGTCTATCGAAATGTTCCATAATCAAGAGAAAAATAAATATAGCGAAAGTATTTGGATAATGTTTAATAAATTAATAAGAAATGTTTATTAAACTCGTTTTAGACTATACAGCAAGACAGGGCAATAAAGTCATTCCCATGCCAAAGTCGATTCACCTATTTCCTGATACTCACTTGACATGACTGATGTATGCCTTATTTTCATTTAAGGCACTTATTTTTTAAACATTTTATAATGGCGCTTGGCAAGAATAAATTAAACTGTGGAATTACAATGTCATTAAGCTGGTTTTTCAATACTGAATCAGTTTGTAAATCTGCAGAATATACAATCGGATATTTTTTTTTTTTTTATTCTGCACAGTTTGTATCCTGATATCTTGTTTCTACATCAGGACATAACACTCCAGATTAATTTTATTTGTCCTCTTACTTTTTTCAATACATTTTAAATTATAATTTAAATTCTATAGATTTTAAAATCTACAGTACTAATACTATAATTAAACAAATCCGAAACTTCAATAAACTAAATCGGTATTGGAATCCAGCATTACTGCTATTTTAACTGATTTATTACACCTACAAATGCTACTGGTATCCAGTAGCAATGATTGCATTTAGAATGCTCGCCACTGGAATTCCAGGCATCAGAACCTGAACATCTATGAGGTTGCTGCCGATCTCAAACAGCAGCTATACTGGACCATGGTATGTTAACAGTGCAGTTTCCTTCTCTGCTCTCCTTCTTTTGATCTCTGTCTACTTCTTCTCTCAACTGCTCTCAACTGCTTCCTTTCAGCTCGAAAACTGCCATTTTTATTTTCTTCTGTCAATTCTGCCCCCTTTTTCTGATTCAACTTGGGTGTTATCTACTTTATCACCTTTTTCTTCGTCTAATTCTACTTGTAAATATCTTTCTTGCCTTTCCCTGATTCTCTGGGATCTTCTAGGGGAATATATGATTTCTGGATCTTCAATATATACCTACTTTTTTTCCATTTTGCATGTTATTTTATTTGTTAGTTCATTCAATACCCTACAATCATCTTCATCTCTCATGATGTTCCAGATGTGTTTCTCTACAAGTAATCGTCTTTCCTCAGCTGCAATTGACTGGTATTTAGGGCATTCAAATGAGACATATATCATACAATGGAAATAGAAAAGTTATTGAGATAAAATCGTCTTTGCATGATTTGAAATTGTGATTGTAATTCAGAAAGTAATTCATTTTATTGCCAGTGTAATTTTGAAAGCTGATTTTTTTTTTTTTTTTTTTTTTGGCATTCTTCACAGACTTCTTGATGTTATCATTTCTATGTATTAACAACCCAGTTTTTTCTACTGAAGTTTCAAGTATAGGCATTTAAATGCTCCTTAATATATGCTAGTAAATATACGTGCTGAAGGCATTGACAGTCATATCTTTTGCTACCGGCAGTGCTGAATTATGATAGTATTAACGTCAAGGATGGCCCCACATGTACATAAGTGTGTTGTTATACGTAGATTGGCTTAATCTGAGCGATGTAAATGAAATTATGGTGAGATTTTATCTCAGAGTTGTTTGCTTTATTGCTGAGATTTCCTCAGGGACTTAAGAAGCGTTTTCATAGAGCACTACAGTTTACTCTTTTATTATATACTTCAGTAAAGGAATTCTTCATCTCCATTTGAATCGTTCACGAGTGTCAATTGGCCCACTTGACCGAAAATTATGCTTATCGGTTTTATCTCCTTTCTCGTAATTTAGAATTGTTACACTGGTTCAGCCGCATTCGCGCCTTCCTGATTTATTCACTTCCTACACTAGGAAACCTCTAATTCGTGTAATTGATCGACGATATTTGCATTAATACCATATGCAACTAATAACACTCGGGTGATGTTCTGAAGAGAAGTCTGTATTTGCCTGAGTCAATGGACAAGAGTCCTGGGGCATGTCCAATAGGCCCTATATATATCCGGAAAAGCGGGCAACAGAGATATGCTATCTTTGCTCACCGATAATTCAAAAGTGTACAGCTTCTAGCTATGTGGCGCGAATTCTCAGTGTCACCACGCAACCGGATTCACCTTCTGTAAATGCCTTCCACCCTCAACAAGCAGTTACGGGTCATTAAAAAGAGATAATTTCTTCTTACGTTTATATAAATTTTCCTATCTTTTAAATTTTCGCGAGATATCGTGCATAAGTACATTATAACTAAGTTTTTCACATAGGAAGACTGTTAATGAACTACACGGAAATAATTTCAGAGCGTGTAGAGATGTCATATGTAAGCAATTTGAGCTAGATTTGAATGTATGGTTCACATCTAAACATAACGCGGTTTTATTCTGTTAAACCTTTATGCATCAGATGCTGATAAGTCGGTGTTAAAAGCTAAGCCGGGTGAAAATTTATTTACAATGTCTTTAACATTGCTTTCGAACTAGAAATATTCATTTTCAACAGCTCTTTATCGGCATTTTCAAGATTTAGTGCCATAAAAATCCTTCAAGTTTCGAAATAATCATTTGACAGTGCGGCACTGAACATCTGTTAACATCTATCCTGCATCATGTAGCCTACTCTAGAGGGAGCTCTTTAACTGCTCGTGTGGCGTAATGCATAGCGCAAAAGCTGACACTTCGCGGGTGTAATTCGTGTCATCCCGTTGAATTTTTGTTATTTATCATGAAGTGCTGCGAACGCATTCTAAAGAATTATGAATGAAATTAACTTAATGATTTCAAGTTTTATTTTCTTTCTCAACAATGAATGAATTATCAACATATAATGGATAATAAGCTTAGATACTACTAACATAATGGCCGAAACTTAATTTGCTTT
Source organism: Metallyticus violacea (assembly GCA_030762175.1). Classification (NCBI taxonomy): domain Eukaryota; kingdom Metazoa; phylum Arthropoda; class Insecta; order Mantodea; family Metallyticidae; genus Metallyticus; species Metallyticus violacea. Next base: position 64,521,351 of record CM060830.1, read on the forward strand.
ACATTTACATAACTGCCTTCTTGCTTTATATGGCTTAGAGGGACCTCTGTAATTACTTATATGGCGTAATACATAACCTAACAGGCCGAGGGTTCTAATCTTTTCTTTAATTTGTGTTGTATAAAGTGCAGCGATACACATAAACAGAATGATTAATTAAAATTAGGTAATCTCTGAATGTACGACACTAAACTCATTATGATTACCCATAACTCTAGCTTTTGAAGCAAAGATTGTAATAATATGAATTGATATGTTCAAACTTAAGTGTATAAATTGAAATATCATTTCAAACCTTAGGCTAAAATTGGAATTATTAGGCCCAGGTTAGAAAACGGAAGAAAAAAAAACATTAAAACGATGAATGAAACTAGAACCCGAAAACAAATGACTACCTCTTACTTGAAAGCTAATGTCATAAGCGTCATAACCATGGCGCTAGATGATACGTTCTCAAACCTACCTTCGTTACCTTGTGTTATGCTTTCATGGGGTATCTTCTTTAGCAGTTTTAGAAACTTATAGCCATAGCTTCGAAATTTAAACAGATAGGCCATGCGTTTTCTATCTCGATTCCTTATATGCAACATTCTGCATTCTCTGAAATTATTTCCGTTTAGATCATTAACATCCTGTATAAGAAAGCATACATTTAATTCATTATTACACAAATCAAAGTTTTACATACTAACAAGACAAGGGACACGGTGCTAAATATTGTTTCATTGCCCATGAAGGCAGAACCGGTTGAAGACACTGTACAAAAAAGGCAACGAAGTTTTGTATAATGTGGATAATGTTCATTCATTTCAAATTTACTGAGAAAACGGGTAATTTGTTGCTAAGTCAGTCCTCTGAAGCAAATAATGTTTGAACAAAAGCCATTACATGCTCTATTTTAATGATTTTTTCGTTGTACAAAAAATAGGGTTGCCTCAAAAAATGTTCTTCCCTTAATTGCAGTTCATATGTTCAAGACAATGACGGTTCTAACGTTTAAATACACGTGATTTTTAAATCCACAAACTCCGAAGGCCCTATCAATAGAAGTAGTGCCGCAAGTTGAACTTGAGTCGAAGAGGTATGAAGTGGTTTGGATAGGAGATCTTTCTATCTTTTCAAACAGCAGCTTTTGATAAATGTTTGGACGCGTTTGTCTTCGTTCTCGAAGATGAGCAAAGGAGGCCCCCAGATGCCGTGACGCCTAGGAAGGTGACGGGGATGACCATAAAAATGTGGGCAGGCGGCGTTTCGTTACATTACGGTAGGTACACTATTACACCTGCGCTCCCGTTGGCCGCAGTACCATAAAAATAAAGCAGCTTCTGTACCAATCAGCTAAACCGAAACATCGGCGCGGTCAGTTTTCAGGTAAGTTTCACCGAGAAGGGCAAAGGGGAGGGGGGTTAGCTCTACCGCAATGTAACACGTCTGGGCACACCGCAGTCAACCGCAGCAACTTGGGAAACGGGAAGGGGGAAGAGAAGAACCCTCCACCTCTTGTAGACTTTTTTTTTCCAATCCCTCAGGGACACAAGCCCCAAGGAGGCGGCAACTGCGGTCCCAGCCGCCACCTCCAAACTCACCTTCTCTTATTGCTAAGGGAAAACAACCCAACTCTCTATATATATCTATACTTCCAGAAACTTGCACCGTTTCTTAACCCGCACCTCCCTTAACTTTCCTCCAATAAAGTGCTACATATTTTATGTCCTGGAATTAAATTTCTATTTTAGTTTGGGACTCTAAAGGGAGGAGTAGGGTGTAGCAACAAATGGGACTTTTAGAGAGAAACAGTAAAGTCTACTTGCTTTAGGAGTGCCAGAAGTAAAAAAAAAAAAAAAAAAAACAAAAAAAAATAAGTTCCATTACTTCATGCGCAACATTCAAACATTTAATGGCGAAATAAATAAAGAAATACATAAATTAGAGAAGCAGATAAAAATTAAATGGAATACATATGTGTATAGGGCTATTCTGTAGTTAAAATTATGGAGTATGTTTATTGACTTGAATATCTAAGGATAATAATAAATTATTTTAATACAAATATAAAATACAACATCTGTCCGGAAATTCCCAAGTCATTTTGAGTATCAGACATTTAAAGGAAATCTTATTGTGAATGCTTGAAAAGTAATTTTCTGATAGAGATGCTCAATGTGTTTTTGTATCGTTTAAATCACAGTATTTACACCTAAATGATGTCTGTCAGTCCGTCTACCCAGATTTGCCGTATTGCTTTCACGATTCAAACGAAAGAGTTCACCAGTTGAGAAGATAAGATTACTTTGTAGCCTATTTGGAGTATCGCTATATTCTATTGGATACTATTTTAAAAATGAATTCCTGGATACTTCCTGAAACACCAAAAGTATACAAACTCACACATTAATTGTTTATTTATCTATATTCAATGCCTATTCAATTGATTGATTTTATTTATGGACGCTCTTTAACATCTCAGGTCATCAGCGTCCCATTCAAATCAGGGCGTGAAACGACCGACAAATTTTGCTCTGAGGCCTCTCTTTCAGGCTTGCGGTTCTTTTTCGTGCCGTAAATGTACGACACGGTACGCATGGCTTTACTTCCCTTCCAAAGGAAGCCATACTTAGAATTTTTACGCCCGAAAAAATCCCTCGGTCCTGGCCGGGTTCGAACCCGCGATCTTGGGTATAGGAGGCAAGTATGGTAACCACTACACCACCAGGACCCACATGCTTATTCAAACCTGGTCAACTTCAATTATACCAAATGTCATTCCACCCAAAATATTGCTACCTACATATGCTCATTGTTTTGTCTATATTTTTGAATATCATGACATTTAAAAATAAATTTAAATGAGAATAATTATATTTGAAAACTAAAACAAAATTTGATCTAATAGTGATAGAGACGTTATATTTATAACTAGACATCGGGACTCTTAAGCACTTAGCATTTAGTTAAATACACTCAAACCACTACGACGAAACAAAACATGAACAAAAGATATGAACCACCGTGCTGCAGATAAACAAGAAGTAACACTTACTCTTACAGCTGAAGGAAATCTGAGGCTCCAGTCCTGAGCGACAGGCGAAGAGAGCCGAACTCCTCAGTCCCGAACGGCAGTGGAAGAAGAGGGAACTGGAGCCGGAACCAAAATGAAAAAGGCATCCACTTGTAACAGTGTAAATGTTGCATATATTATTATTATTATTATTATTATTATTATTATTATTATTATTATTATTTTGTCTTCTGGCTATAATATGTTGTTCACTCATTTTCTACTGAATTCTCAATTAATTCCTATATAGGTACATACACTAACCTCGTGTAAATCCTAGATACCGATGGACCCAATGGTTTGCTGCTGCAAGATTCGACCTTACGGCCTACGCTCGCCTCCTTTTCGTAAATATATTTTCATAGGGGATTGTGTGCTACTAAATATGCGGGTAAACATTGCAATGGTGGCAAATCTCCTTTGACTCCAGCAGAAAAAATGTTCGTAAATATAAATTTATAGCGGATTGTGTGCGTGTTACTATGTTAGCTAGGAAACAATTGTAGCGGTGGAAAATGTCCTTTAACTCCAGCAGGGGGAAAAAAAATGGTTAGCTTCAGAACTTGATGATTCGAACTCACTAACTTCGCATTTATAGCACGACGCTCTAACCATATGAGCAAGCATGCCGTTGCACCTAGTTGCCTTATCTACCATATATCTGATATAGACCCATTTATCTATATATATATATATATATATATATATATATATCTGTGAAAGCAACACTACCTTCGGCTTTCTCCACTGCAGCTCAGAACTGAAGCTTCAGGTTTCCTCGAGCTGTAAGGATAAATGGACTGAAGAGTTACAGGCGTAAGGGAAAAGGGTGGTTTGTGTATCTATTATATTCCTCTTAACTAGGAATGGCCAGCTCCGAGCCAAACTAGAGGTTTGCAACCAGCATTCCTACATGTCGAAGTAACTGAGAGCAATTCATAGTAATCACAACATTATGCCATCAATGGATAACAATGCGATCCTTCGCTGTTTTGCATTGCGGGCATTTGACTTGGTGCGGCTACTCCTGCTTTCACCTGTTTCCTATAATGCAGCGCCAACATAACTTCGTTCAGATTTTAGTGCTTTGGAAATTATGAGATATATTTATAACATACCGGAGGTGCATTTAAAACCTTGCATTGGCAGGTTGGCTGTTTACCAGAGCGAACTACCCTCAATATTTTACTTAAACTATCCTTTGATATCACAACTTTAATAAAAAATAAGAATAATTTTAGGAATAGTTTTTCTACTCTCTCCCGCCATCGCCAATAAAATTTCAAAAACTTGGACCTTCTGAGTTCTTACCCGTTTTATAACAGCTGGCGGGCCAGCGAAGCTATGTAAATATCAGTAACTGTTCCAAGTTCTCGCATATACAACTACAATTAAAATGAAATGACAGATGTTGTAAATACATCCTACTACATTCATACACTTCTGGCATCTTTTTAGAAAGCTGTCATTAGTTCAGCTTTCGAAATTAAGTAAATTTATAGCATAGCATAGTATAATGCAGTTTTACTAATATGTGGGGATTTGTTTCATACATTTTTTTTAACTTTCCCCATTTAATGAAAACCACAATATCAGCATGTTATTTCTAATCTTTTTGCATTTATAGTATTCTCAGAAAAGATAGGACCTAGATTCTGTATACATTTACACCCGATTTACACAAATTTTCTCCTTATGCAAGGGGATTTGGTGTATAAAATCGGGGGTTTCTGTTCTCTAATGCCTGTTATTTTACGTCTAAATATAACCAAGTAAATGGACTATTCTTCATCAGTGCGGATCAACTACTCTATCATTAACGTTCCGTTAATATCCGATTACGAAATCTATCCAAATTCCGGAATCACCTGCCTGTAAATCATGGACAACATTAATCTTACATAATTTCAAATTTAAATTCACTATATGAACTGATGCAATGAATGACTTCTAAATGAATTCCAGAAATGTGTGGAAGTAGCAGAGCAACAGTCCTGTTATAAGACATGTGCTTATTTTCATTGTAATTGTAGTGAGAATTTGAATCATTTGCGAGTATATTTGATCCGTTTCGCCGGGAGTTACCGCTCTGACTGCCGACCTGTCAGTTGCCGTGAATCGGGTGACAAAAACAAGAAAATCGTTGTGCAAATACAATTTTATATATTCTTTACTCGCCCTTCTTACAGAATGTCGTCTTAAGTCACATAACTTATCATTTGCAATTATAGAACATAGAACATATAGAATATTATGGATTGCTTGATGCCCGATTAATTTGGGCATCACTTTCTGAGGTAGTGCGATTATTTCTTCTAGAATTTTATTTTCCAGTTCATCTAATGGTCATATTGAAAAGAAAATGAATAAAAATTGACAAGACATTTTACGTACTTCTAATCTAATTTAGCTTTACGTCAAATTTGCAAGATGTTGGTGTTTAAAATGCATATCTAATCTGACTTTTCAATCGCTGGTAGTATGTGATTGCCTTATATGACATTGCGAATTGTTGGAATCAGTCTGTTGTGCAAGGCTAGACCGAAATAAATGTATAGCTTATACGAGAGTTTCAAAGATACTTTTACAAACTTTGGTGGCAGGTTCCTCAAACCAAAAGAAGGTGAAAAAAAGCCTTATAAATATATGTCCGAAAATCCTTAGTTTTTTAATCGTATAAGAAAGTTTACTTCAACGCATTTTTAGATACATTCTAACAACTTAAATTTGTAGCCGAAAATAAAATTTACTATTGATAATTGAATGACGTTATTGATACAAGTCTGCTAATGCACTCATTATATCCTGGATGACCATGTGTTGCCATTTTACATTTGTCATTTGTGTATGATCTGTTTCTCACGTTTCAGTGGTGTTTATTGTGTTTAACCACGGCAGGATATCCATTTCGTGCCTTGAAAATAAGAAAAACCATGTGGTTTATGCATGATGGGGCTTCAGCACATTTTAGCCGCATTGTTCGAGTTGCACTCGCGGATATCTATGTTTAGGTAAGGCAGAACTAGTTGCATGGTCTGCACGTTCCCCTGACCTTAATCCTTTGTGTTGTTATCTATGGAGACATATAAAACAACTAGTTTAAGCAGAAGACATGCCTAATGCACAGGAACTTCATCGTGACATAGAAGCTTGCAAAACCGCTTGACACCGTATGGGAGTATGCAAAGGGGCAACAATACATGATCCGAAGGTTGCATATTTGTATTGAGGTAAGAGGAGGGACATTCTGAACATTTAATATGAGATTCTGAGTTCACAATGTGTTTAATTGGTTTTGTTTCTTTTTCGGGGCAAATTTCATTAATAACTCAAAAACTAAGGCTTTCCGGACATATGTTTACATTGATTTTTTGTTTTGATGTGAGGAACCCACCATCATAGTTTGTAAAAGTATTTCTGAAACATCTTGTATAATAGTTAAGTAACTTTAGCTATTTTTCATGACTTTTTAAAAGAATTTATTTTAAATGAAAATTAGTTTTCATTTACATTTTAAAATAACACTGCACAATCAAACATAAATAGGTTTTGACCTTTAGGTCTTCTAACTTCGTTTTGGGTATTATTTTACAAAAGCATTCTTCGTAAGAATAAAGATGAACCACGCACATGTAGAACGTTTATTGTTACCCTTTTACCATTTCAATCAAGAATACATTCCAAATTTCGGCATAAATTGTTTACGTTAATCTCATAGAACATTTTTGTGTGAAGAAAAAGTTCTCTCAGAGGAGGTGACGTTAACATTGGAGGTATTTTGTTGTCAACTATCCTGTAAACTCTCTCTCTTTACCTAGTAATGAACAAAAAATTCTTCATGTCCTCAAAGACAGGATTGCGCTGAATAAATCTCTGCATCTTCGAAGCACAGGTAACTCCAACTGGCCGAAAAGTTCTGTTCAAGAAACATTGTCAAAAGTGGTAAGTTTCAGCTTTCAATCGGAAAATACCTTCCAGTAAAAAGTCAAAATTTTCTTTAATATATGAAAGGAAGGCGATAAAAGTGGAAGCCTTTGACTTTGGCAATGCAGAAGATTCTATTAGATCAAAATCATTTATCAAATTTACAATCGTGTTTGCATGTTCCAAGTAGCAAATGTCAGCAGACAGTTAACTTTCCCAGTTGTCAGGGTTTGCCGGCAGTTTCCATTTAAACATTTGTATGCGAGTAAAGGTTATTAAGAAAAACTTTCTTTGCAGAAGATACCACCCTTGTCACGACGTCGTAGTGGTTTCTAACCTTCTGTTCAAGATGGCGCAGAGCAAAGTAGGTAGACTTCTCCGTTGCATTGCTATCCGTCACTCACACCAGAAACTTAGTATCCTCATTCTGTGCTGGTCATAATTTGCATAAGGCATGCTTCACAGGGCGACTTTTATGTTGCTGTTAGTTTTTACAAAAAAATGTAGGCAGATTTGAAAAATAGGATCGCTTAGCTCAGTTTATTACCATGCTCACAATATAGCGACTGTAAGTTTTTCATCCACAGAACAACATAAGTACTTATTACATGTTTTTTTTTCATTTAATCTGGTGTCCTCTGATACGTAGAGACTAAAATTTCTTCCTCAAATAATTTTTGTAGGTATATACTTTCCTAGAATTTTTTGATGTCACTTATCATTGGATATTTTCCGACACTAACGCCAGGTATGGACGAAAGTTAGATATTATCAACATTATCTACCCACTTTGGAAAAAAAAAAGTTTATTAATTGTTACTACAACACTTCTTTTCAGTCACATTAGTAAATTTATGCTGCATAACAGGATATTTGCTCTCAAAATTAACCTTAAATAGAGAAATGAACTTCATTAATCTTACTACATCTATTCTCTCAATTAAATAATAATAATAATAATAATAATAATAATAATAATAATAATAATAATAATAATAATAATAATACAAGAAAATTAGACATAACGTTGCTATTCGCCTCCTGAATTTTTTAAATAGTGTTTAACACGCCCGTTTTTACAATTACGGCACCCTAGATGGAGGATACTGATGATATATGAGATGAAATGATAAACTGGGAAAGGCTTTTTTAAGGAAGGAAACTTCCAGGCCTAAGTTTAGGATACCTCCCCGGCATTTGCCATTTATGAGAACTGAGGAAAATCTGGAAAAAACCTCAGTGAGGGAGGAAGGTCCTGGCGGGATTCGAACCTCAGACCTCCCCTCGCGAGCCCGCATCTTCATAAACTCAGCCAACCGTTTCGGTAGCCCCTGTATGTGACATAATTGAAACTAATGGATATATACAAAACTTTTAAATATTTACTTGTATCTGGCATGCCTGACAGTAAACTTACACGGCCATTGTAATCGTAATCGCTTCTTAAATGCGATTTAATTCCATTGTACTGAAAATTAAGAAGTATACAACAATGCAATGTGAATGGCAGCCAAGCTTTTCACAGTATGCTCCAGCGACTATTCTACGAATGCTGTCCTTTATGGTTATCAGCTGAACTATGGCTATGGGAGGGGCCAACAATTTGTGGTGTTGTAAACGATACTAGTACTAATCAAAAAGGAACTGAACTTTTCCTAGCTCCGCCGTGCTATTTAGATAACTTTTCTGCCTTGTCTTCGTGAAGTGAGTAGATGTTCCCGAGGGTATGGACAGACTACGACTGGCATGAACAGTAGTTGACCCATTGTGAGATTATGACTAACAGAGCATACAAACGGATACATTTTGAATTCATTTCTGTCAATAGATGTCTTCGTGAGGTAGTAGCAAGGAAAGAAAATATGTTCTTCCTAATGACAACGTCCCAGCACACGGTCGCTCCAGATGAGCGAATTACTTGCAAAGTATAACATACCTATTCTGCCTCATTCTCCGTATTATCCTTCTGATTACTGCCTGTTTCCCGAAGTACAAAACTTGCTCAAGAAGCTTCGGTCGAAGAGGTGAAAACTTATGTGACGTGTTCTATGCGGAAAGTGGTCAAATATTGCCTGCAGGGATGCACGGACGTTAGCAGAAATGTGTTGCTATCCAAGAGAGGTGTTGTGTAAGAGGTTTCCTTCTAATGAAAGTCTGTGAAGTTCGGTTTCTTTTTGACTCTACTAGTGTGTAGTGCGGAAAAAATAGCATCTACCATTTAAAAAAAAGTAATTTAAGACATTTTAGGTCATACGATGCATTTAAACATTTTAGGTTTAATCAAATTTAGATATTTTGCTTCAGGAAGTATAAAATGTATACATCTATATCCTAAAATTAGTTAGGTAAATACCAAGGGAAAAACAGATTAAACCCTAAGAATTCTGGCCCTAAGCATAATATTGCAGATATGTTGTAAAATGTAATTTATCTGCATACTTCGTATAAAAAAGTTAATTTATGATACAGCTCTATAAAGGTTTATTTCTGTTGAAAAGCTGCCTAAATGCTCTCTCGGATAATTCTAGACCGCAAAAGGACTGAAATCTTCGATCCGTCTATTAGACAAAAAAGACCTCGATGTGATAAATTTACACAGTCAGTTAGTTATTCTGCGAGCGTAACCTTTGCTGGTTTTTTTTTAACAAAGCAATAAATCAAAAACCGACAACATTAACCGGGCTCCTGCGGCGCGTTTCTCGTGACAGCAAAAAGCACTAATTTAAACACAAACATTTGGTGTTTAATTGCATATCCCTCATAGGGAGATTGTACCTTTGATATTGCTTTTATTTTACTGCAGCATTTGAGTAGGAAATTACCACATTAACAACTCTGCTGCTGCGCCGAATGCCTTAGGAAAAACACGTTGTTTTCATTGAGTATACTCACGCAATTCCTGCTTATTTTTTTATAAGAATAGTTCATTTTGCAAGATATTGCACTTAAGAATATTTAGCGAAAGTACAAATGGGAAGATAGATTTCCTCTAAGAATGTATCATTCTTTTTCTTTATTAAATAGTCTTAAACTTAGTTCGCGTGCATTTATATATTTTTATGTGTTTATAAATCAAAAGTTTACTATCGCCGTTAACGGAAAACAAAGTAAAGGCAATATAAATGTACCAACCAACAAAATGTGTTATATAAACAAATAAAGACACCAAGGAAGAAAAATTATTTCTCGGGAAGGAGAAATATATATTTGTATCTGAAATGTTCTATTGCTTTTATTTGTTTGAATATACAAAACATAATCACAAAGTGTGTTAGTACAATGGATTTAGATATAAATATTAAATATTCCATTTAGTACTTATGCACATCTAATGATGTGTATTCTTGAACTTATAATTTACATAACCCATGAATAAAATTGAAAACGATTATCTAAATAAAGAATAAAAAAGGTTGTAACTCAGTAGTTGCTTTAGCGCTGCTACTAATCTACAGATTAATGCTCACATGGAGATTTTTAAACGATATTTGACTAAGAAAAGGTATCATCACAGAAGAGGTTATTCTCTTCAACGGATAGAAATTATCTAAATAAGGCATTATCTTTTTATTCGTAGATATAGTCGTTGCTGGCAGACGGATTTTGTAGTTGTGCAATTGAGACCATCAGATTTATTTCTGGGTTTGAGAAAATCTGTAGTTACCTACAGTTCAACAGCAACTTCAAATCTTTGTCAATCGAATGGTAGCGCCACAAGAAATGTAATTGTTTATTTTTGCTAAATCTTTTGTCGCATAAATTTCATATTATTCCAATATGTCAGTAAAATGCTTTGAATGCATATTTACTTGATAAATTCTGGTCATCCAATTATTTGATGACCGAAGCACCAGCGGGATCTACATCGGCCGTTAAGCTAGCGCTCACAGCCAGCCGGCTACACTAGAGCAACAGCAAGAGTTGGGTCTGATGGGCGGGGCAACACCAAAATCGGACGTAAAAACATATAATCTAACATACTTTAATGCATTTAAAGTTGTGTACCCACCCAAGTTACGTAAAGGATTGATGGAGCTACGCGCTTTCATTTTACACACATTTCTGGCATCTATTTATGAAACTACTTATTATCGTTTCTTAATTCTCTTTGAGAAATCATCCGAGAATGTATTCTCAAAATGTTCTCCTTATAGCACGAGCGTACTTAGTACATGCGAATCATAAATAACCACTCACTATAGAATATGATCCATAAAACCTGTTTTTTCCAATTATTATTCTTAGCAAGCCTTGCTCTAGAATTAGACACGTGTTAGTTCTTTCAACTGAGTGACTAGGTCGACATAGCAGTTCAGACCAACTCTGCCCCGACACTTATAGCCCAGCCGACCGTAAACAATGACTCAGTGGTCGATGCAGTCCTCCCTCACCGCATCGGTCATCAGATAACTGGTTTATCTATAAAATGTTTCAAATTATAACTCCCTGAGGAGGAAGACTGCAAGGTCCTCGAAACTTTGGATGATATATTATCATTAAGTTTCACGCGACATAAGCCGAAACATTTTGCCATGGTATGAAATGTAAAACTGTTGCCGATTCTCAAGCAGTATGATCATATATCTTAATGAAATATGAATGCACCATTAACTTTTTGCCCAAGAAATAGCTTACGGGTTTTTACAAATTATTAAACTAATTACTAAAATAAAATACAACATATTAAAAACGCCATATTAGCAACAACCTTCTTCAGAATAATGTTTTATGAGCTATGTTCTTATTATAAACATATATTAATGTCCACTCATGAAATTATATTTTCTGCATTTTGTAATAATAACCGAGGTCTGTTAATGTAACAGAAATGACGGATAGAATGCAACAAAAGATTAGAAAGCACACTGATTTATAAAAAGAGATACTTATAACATCTTTACTAACTTTAGACAAACTTTCACCATTCTTAAGCATCATGTTTTGAATCATTAATCCTATTTAGGAAACTTTTCTAGATAAGTGACTGACGAAAGTATTTTTTTGACCATTACTGTTCTTCATGTATTTAAGAGATTTCGTCAGTTCGAACCAAAGTAAGGGGCTTCTTTTCCATCACAGGTAAAACATTTCATCCCTTGCTTCTTTTCAAAAAGTTTGCGATTACTTCTTGCTAAGCCCCTTTAGATTCTTACACCTCTTATCTGTTGCCTTCATTTTTTCAGCTCTCCTTTAGTCACAAAAGCAAACGATCAAGTCTCGCGCCAGTATTAACATTCTCTCCCACGAGTAAGGGGGTGAGTAAAAGGGAAAAGTCACTTTTCTCCGTCTTCTTGTCGATCCTGAGCTAGTCAGAGATATTCACATGCAAATGTCGAAGGGAAAAAAAATAAAATGTAATGCAGAGGGATCTATTGTAGCGTCCAAAAATGGAGAAGATCAATGTCCAGGGGGAAGTTCCAGAGGACGATGAAGCACGACTTTGAAGATGTATTCCATTGGATACTTTGGAGCTTGCATAGACTTGTTGAAAAGTTGCAGTTACTCTATACGTATACCACGAGGAAAAGTATTCCATATAAAACATGATATTTCTTTACCAAACCTTGAAATGTGGTTTTCTGATGAGTCGATTCCATAAGTAATGCGAGGAAGACATTTCTTCATTAGTGTATACCTCAAACTCAAACCCATGATACATTTGCACAAACACATGCACATGATTTTGGAACTGAAACTAGGAGCTCCTCAATATTAAGTTTATATTGTAATCGTTGTTAAGATTAATATTTTATGTATGTAAGTATCTGAACATTTCGTGCATATCAGAGCAAGGTGAAAGTATTATATTCATTTTTCAAGTTCTACTATTGTGATGGCTGAAAGACACCTGTATGAAAGTCATTTTGCAAGAGCTACTGAATGGTTAAAGAAGGTTTGTCGGTGGTAGATCTGGGGGAAAGCAGGTATAGAAATAGACAGAGATAGGCTAAGAATTATTACTTTTCATCTGTGTGAATACTTCAGAGCAAACATTGCCGGCATATTGCAAAAGGGTTATTTCCACTTCCTGGGTAACAGCTAACGGAACAAAGGTGACAAAGGGAGGTGCGCCACATGCAGGAAATACAGATTTCTGGGAATGCATCGAAGATGACAGATATTAAATAGTATAGGATACATTAAAGGGCCTCACCGCAAAAATAACATTTCTAGGAAATAGAGATAGATAACGAATGGGTAAAAACGTGCATTATCTATGAGAACATTTTGTCGAACTAAAAGTAACTAAGGGAGATAAGAGCAATTACCATATAGGTGCAGCATGAAAGGTGAAAGCCGAAATTTATAACCGAGCCTTTTTCTGGAGAAAGAACGAACCGGAAATTTCATGTTAAGTGTAGGGAAAGAAATAAGAATAACCAATGAACACCGTTCTAAATCGTACAAATCAGAGCCAGTCCGCGTGAATAGATATTAGGGGATATACTATAAGGAAGCCCAGAATTCGTTCTGCAGAATAATATAGAATTAAAATTCGCGTGAGGAGGGGCTTAGAAACAAAAAATCTAATGTTAGGGTGTTCAGGGGGGCAGCAGTGCAGAAAGTAACAAGAAGTAAGAATATGAAGTGAGAATTCTAAATCAGGCTGTAAGAGGACTCAAGAGTTGTTTAATAGTCAGGAGTCAGAAAAAGTGATGGCTAGAATTCAGGTCTCCGTGGACAGTCCGAGCTATAATGTGAAAATATTACATAACGAATAAACAGTGAGATACAGAAAAGGTTCGTGTGTTCATCTCTGTGGCTAGTGTTCGAAACCCTCTAGTCCCATTGACTCCAAGTCACAAAACATCCAGTGAGTAGGATCCTGTGAATTTATTACCCACAATATCAACACAATCCTCCTCTCAAAGCCGAGGTTTCAAGAATTTCAAGATCCTCGAGAGCTCCAAGAACATCTGCCGTGCACACCAAGCACAGCACGGCACCCACTGAATTCCAATTCTGCTTCAAATTATAAAAGAATAGGGAATAAAATTATATCCTTATAAGTCCCGAGATTGTTTCAAGCGCCACCTAAACTTGAAACACATTTTTACTCTTCTTGGCCAATTAGCACCTCTACCTATGAATGAACCAAAAAGGTAAAGAGGCTAGATCTGGGCTGTAAAGTTGTTATAATCAAGTTTAGTTAAAACTAGACTCATAAGCAAAGGAATATTTGAATTTAATGCAGTATCTTGAAAAAGCCATGAGAAAAGTAAATAGCGTTAGGTTAGAATGTATATATTAAGACAGAATTGCCTGCTACTGCTTTTGCTTCGTTTTTCACTTAAAGCTTGGGTAAATCACGGCAAGTGCTGCAAACCATTGCACAATTCTATTAAATCATGCACTCAACAAGCACACGTTTCTAAGAATGGTAATGAAAGCAATGAATTGCTCTGTCATATCCTTTCTAAGCCTCTGTTAGCTTCAACTCGTTAAACTTGCTGCCTGTGCATGAGTTATTGTTGCCACAAGGATAACCATCAGACCTATAAAAATATTTTATACTGATACAATATCATTAAACTTGTAAATGAGGTTCTCTAAAAACTATTTCATTTATTTTTTATGGTGAATTTTCGGTAGGGTGCCATTACGTATCGAGGGTGCCAAAAATGTATACACACTTTCACATTAGATATCTATTTCATATATTTCAAAGTTGGACCGAAAAACAACATAAATGTGTAGCATGATGTTCTGTAAACAGATGTGACTCACATACATTATGATAGCTTTGCTACTTGACAAGTAAATCAACAATGAACAAATGAAGCCAAGATTATCGTAAATCAACAATGAGCAAATGAAGCCAAGATTATCGTATGTTCTGTAACCAGACGTGACTCACTTTACGTTATGCTTGCGTTACTACAAGCAAATGGAGTCAAGATTATCGTTTGAACAGCGGAAAACAATTTTGAAGTGCTATTGAAAAACCGAGTGCTCAGAATGTTGTTGAGGTTCAAAGGCAATGGAGATGTGTGTACAGAACAGAACCGCCAATGTGAGTAACAATTGCACGCAATCGAGACAAATTTGAGACTCACGGTACCGTATACGATGTTCGCAAGGGCAGATCCGGGAGACCTAGCACAGCAACAAGCCTCGCGTCCTCGGCTATGGTATACCGTAGAAAACCAGTTACACTGGCGGCACTTCGGGAAGAAATTGAAATGGCAAGTGCTGCAATCGCCGAGGACACTATCGCAAACGTTGTTCAATCAGTAGATCAACATATTCAGAAGTGTATTGACGCCGATGGTGGGTATTCAATCACACTATTATTATTATTATTCTTATTATTATTATTATTATTATTATTATTATTATTATTATTATTATTACATAATAATGCAAACTAATACCTTGCAATTTTTT
This sequence comes from Metallyticus violacea, assembly GCA_030762175.1. Classification (NCBI taxonomy): domain Eukaryota; kingdom Metazoa; phylum Arthropoda; class Insecta; order Mantodea; family Metallyticidae; genus Metallyticus; species Metallyticus violacea. Next base: position 64,536,721 of record CM060830.1, read on the forward strand.
GACAATTCTACCCGCAATTACTTTAACTTTTATTGCCTTCCCTTCTTTACGAATTGTTAGCTGATAAAAGTGTTGTGAAATTTAAGCTTCAAACTAGAATTAGATATTCTATTATTTTTAGTGTAAATAAATTAAACTTAATTATTAGAAAATGAATTGTGCTAATCATTTTCTGTTTGAGTGAATTCAGTTTTGTTATGTTAACACAGTTTTTTCTTTGCTTGAAGTGTGCATATATATTTTTGGCACCCTATCTATATTAGTTTTTTTTTCTGTTGAAAATGGCTAACCCAGATATGCTGAGGGTTGCTATTTGTAGGTAGAATTTGGAGTCTAATAATATAATCAGCACATTGGGAATATGATTAGGTTTGAACCATAAGTTAACTTTGTTTTTGTTATTAAAATCCAAGACGAAGTAACTATTTGAATCTTATATTTTATCATAAGAGGGTTTGAGATTGCCGGAATCATCAGACCCTCGAATGATATTTATTAGGACTATTTCAAGAGTAAAATAGGAATTTAAATATAATTCCGTAAACTAGTCTTACAACATTGTAATAATTGTACATTTGTATTATGAATTCTTAACCTTTTGAAAACCAGCAAGAACAGACAGACGAATGTCGATTGTCAGTAATGCCAACAGAGAAGAGCTAAATACAGGTTTGGGACTATTTCATGAATAGAATAAGAATAAAAATAATATGTATTTGAAATTTCAACACAGATTATTAACAATTGTACAAAAGTTACACTTACTGATGAATAGTTACTTATTCAGAAACCGTAAGAAAGAAATAGACGAAATTCGACTATTACAATCGTTACCGTTCGATTTACTAATAACAACTGAGAAAAACAAAACAGAGAAAGCCTTTTTCCATTTTGAAAAAATATTTATTATGATTTATGGTTGCTTAGATGAATATTGTTACATGAGTTATAAAATGGTTTCATACTCTTTGCATGAATATGCAAGAACAATTACTTGAGTGAATGCCCATCAAATTAGTTAAATTTACAATTGCTGAAAAAAGAAAAGTGGTCAGTGATGCGTGCTCCCGATACCTCCTACGTCGATGTTAGATATTTCCATACTTTTACTAAATAACATACAAATGTCATTTTGTTATTTTGAGGTTTTATATCATACAAATGTAAACTAATTTACTTACACGTGGAATGAGTATTGAGATATTATACAAGTTTACAATAATATTGACTATTTTACTAATGTGACGTCATTTTAAAATCGACGTGAAACGAAACAAGAATTTTGATCAATCATAGCCGGATTATGGAGTGAAATTATCAAAAAAAAAAAAAAAATGAAATCTGTTTTTTATCTCGCGACATGCATTTATCTTGTGGTCAGTGTAGCCAGCTCTATACCTCCACTATATAATTCCTGAGCGTGCATCACTGACCCCTTTTGCTAAGTCTGTGTTTTGCTCTTCTCTATTGGCATTACTGACAATCGGCATTCTTCTGTCGCAATATTGCTTGAAAAGGTTAAGTACAAATATACAATTATTACAATTTTGTAATCCTAGTTTAGAGGAATTATGTATAAATTCTTATTTCATTCCTGAAATAGTTCTCATAGATAACACTCGAGGATCTGACTTTTACAGACAATTGCATTACTTGTGATAAACCCCCCAGAATGGTTGAAGGTGCTGAATCCAATATCATGTATTCCATTTTCTAATAATCAGCTTTGATCGATTATCTTCTGGTTTAAATCAGGACTTACTGGCCAGAAAAAAAGTAGGTTAACTCGTATTCCAAGGGTATGACGATATTGATGATCACGATAATAAATTCAAAGATTCGAGAGAAGGACAGCGTCTCGTCCATTGTTACTTCTGCACTTGCTACACTTTCACTATTGAACTTTTTATTCTCTTTGACTTTCAGTAAAAACAAATTTTATGAAATGCAACGACGTGTTTGTTTAGATTGCGTGTTATGGGATTTCCCAACTCGTAAAAAACTCTATTTGGCGTACGGCAAATGGGGAGGTTATCACTCACAGAATCCAATTAAAAATCTTTGTCCAACTTTGCGCATATTATTCGAAAAAGTTACGCAACAAACCTCATTTATCACTTCAAAATAACAACTGACTTAAAAACTTTTCTAAGTACCGTTAGTACGATATTGTTACTATCCGTTACTTTTTATCAAATAACTTAATAAACACCGGGTGTGTTTAACAAAATTCTCTTTCATTATTGATCAGATTCAGTAGAAAGTTTTATAGCCTGAGCAAGCTAATAGTGAAACACATGCAGTAAGTTAATGCAGTAGCACCTTCGAAAATATCTACTTCAAACTGCAATTCTGTGCTTTTTATAACTCCTGATACATGTTTTTTTTTTCCTTTAAATAAGTTTGAGTTTATAATCGCCCTAGAACATCTGCAGAAATATAAGGAAGGAGGGCGGCTGTCCTGTTTAGAAGCACACCCAACTTTTTTGTACCTGCAACCTGTTGTTTATAAACTTAGAATAAGATAGCACTTTAAAACACGCTACCTGTAAGAATATTATTAAACATTTTTGTATTAACAAAATATCGAAAAAGTATCAAGGATGTAAAGGTATCGATATTATCGAGAACCTATCTGCAGAAGGTTTTTATGAAACTGTTTGTATTAAAATTGATTATCAATTGTGAGTTTAATCAGGTAGGGAGCAAACGTTTTATTAGTTGTATTACTCTGTATACCTCCATACAAAAGTTAAATCTATTTATAACATTTAACACTTATAATTTTATAGATGTATTACAAAAGGCTGCTAGCTAAAATGTCTATAATTTCTTTTAATTAACTTAAGTTTCATTTTTTTCACAGTTATCCCCAATAATTCTGTTCATGACTAAACCTTATTGAAAAAAGTCAAATAAGGAAACTGATTAGACGATGTGTCAATGTTAACCAAATTTCGGAATACAAATTATTCATGAGGCTTAGATGTGGTTTGGTTTCCAACACTATGGTTATGTGCATTCACAAAAGAAATTCTCCTTTTTGAATATAGTAAAGCGGCGGAAGAATCTTATTTCCAAATTTTTTATAAATTAATAGTTATGTTCAGCCGAAAACAGATGAGACGATTTGTCAATGTTACTAAAAGCTCGTAATAAAATTATTCATCAGTTTTGTTTTATATGTTTTATAAATGATATACCTTATAATAGTTACATATTTTACTATTTTATTTTATTTCGGAAGTATTAAAAATGAGAATTAATTTACATTTTTCCTACAGGTTCCGCCACAGTCCCCAAAGGCGATGTTTCCAATAATAAAACAAGGACATTTTTCAAATGCTCAAAATTATTGGCAAGACTTTGGGTACTCTTCGGTTCCTCTATTTGATATCTTACGATTTTTTACTTCTGGGAAGAATTTTAAAAAATGGATACTACGATGCAAAGACAAAAGAAACTGAAAATTACACCTATTGGGAGATTGCCTCTTTAAAGAAAACTACGAACAATTGAATGGTGAATAGTTTTTAAAATCGTATCGAGAATCGTCTCCCTGCATTGCGCAATTGTCCTCTGCCTATCCATATCCTTCAGACGGTTCTTAACCTTTCTCCTTAAACTTCTTCTACTCCCCTGATCCACTATCGAAATGGTACAAATCATAAATTTTCACTCGTTGTGGAGAGGAATAATTAATCATAGTATTTGTCATTTAGTATTTAAATAGAGTTTACTCTAGAACTATACATGTCTTGTTTCTTTTAGTGTTTAAACAAAACTGGCTGAATGGCGTAAGACTCGAGGCCAACGTAGAAAGTTGGTAAATCCCTCTCGCCCACCCCAATTCATATAGTTCAACTAGCCTTGGATAATGCTTTTTGGCCAGCATCGCCGCCAGTCATCAGATAATCGGATGGCCGATATATTAAATAAGTCACATGTTTTTTCTCTCTCATCTCAAAGTTTAGCTGTTCCTCGGATTCGCGTTCTGCATTTTTATTGTTTATCCTATACCTTCATTTTCCTTCCACATCTTTCTTAACAATGCTTCTTACCAAACTTGTGCTAAACTTGATTCATTTTTGCAGTGTAACAAAGTAGATGTACTTTGTATCTTTTTCTGTTTTAAATTGATGTTTTTTACATCCAGATATTGAGAGCTCTTTCAGTGATTGCTGAAGTAACCATAGTCCCTAATATTCGAAACGTTACAGATTTAACTCTCTTCTTTTTAAGGTTTTTTGGGCTAACAAATAGATAATCGAAATCTTTGTTGAACAAAAAAGCTCATCACACCACAAAGTAGAGTTTTATTCAAAAGGAAAACTGTTACATAAATCTGAGGTTTTAACCTTTCAACCTAACGTAGACTTGAAAAATAAAATTCTTTTCAAGATTCTTCGTGTTAGAAATGTAGCGTCTGAGTAATTAAATAACATGAATGTATTTTGCATATATATCCACTTTTGGATAACTTTGCTTAAGTCACAAAAAAAAAAAAAATTAAATGCTAATTTGTTTTCATTAACGCAAAGAATTTAATTTATAAAAACTTCTCTAGCGTGTATAGTAGAATTGTCGAGCTTAGATACACGAATCTGCCTTCCCATAACTCTACATGTTTTAAATGAAGGGGGGGGGGGAGAAAGAAACCTCTTTTTTTTTTTTTTTTTTTTTTTTTTTTTTTGCGGAATAACGCAGAAAAAGGAAGAGTAGGAAATGCGAGAGGGTTAGACCAAGCGTTTCCATTGCACCTGTACGGCGCCGTGTTTGAATAATTTATACGATAGACTTGCACATAAATAAGGGAGTTCGCGCAGGTAGCCCGCAACCGCGGCTCTTACCAACTTCCAAGGTTTGTTCTGTTACAGCCATGTTGCGGGAATGGCTGGTGCACAGAGCAGTAAAACACACGCACTGTCAAGCTACTGACTTCATCCACCAACTCAAAGTTGGGAACTGTGGAGTAAACATTACACAGATTTTGCTACAGGAATCATGCTTAAACGATAGGCCTGCGTAATCTTTCAGAATTTCAATCACATAGTCAGGTCATCTCTCTTTGTCACAAAATAATGTAAACTTTTTTAAAAATAAAACGATTATTAACGCTTATTATAGTTATTTTAATCTAAGAAGTTTTCAGATACCCTTAATAAGTTAATATACAAAAAATAAAGAAAGTAGAAAATATTTTGCTTATTAAGATATTCTCACTAGTAGTACGGTATTTATGTTTTTTTGAGAAAGTTATCCGACATACGAAAGAAAGTATTTCTATGTAGGTATCGCAGTGGAATGCTTAATTTATTTCAAAGAATTATGTGTAACTGTAGCCTGTTGATCAATAACTTAAGAGAACAATACCCAACTCATTGAGGGTTTTATAGATTTAAATATATTCTCTAAATTACGAAATAAAGAATAAGACGCATAGCATTATCAGTAAACAAAGGATTCGAATAAAATTAGCAATTTTTTGGTAAATAGTCTTATCAGCTTGTAGGCTCTGATGTGATCGAGCACTTTCTTAACATTTTTTTTTTTTACACTTTCTTCTCAGAGTTACTTTTTATTTACACTTTGTCCATCTTCCATGCTTTGACATTCAAAGAGTAATTAATTTAGCATTAATTTAGCCTTTACTGTATAAATTACTTATACATTGTCGTTCTATTACTAGAGGCCCCAAAATGTTATCTGTATTCCGTGTCATTGAATTTCGGCTGTTGTAACTCGATTATTCAGTGGTACACAACGCAGAGAGCGCATTTTTTGTTCGTAAATGCTGACAAATGTGGTTCATTTGAGCATATTGGACTGGGTTTGGTGAAAGACGTACTATCAAATGTAGTATCCAAAAATTAGTTTAAAAGTTAGAGACAACATGAAGCCTCTTCAAATTCAGAAGATCGCAATTTTTTTGAAGAAACAGTAAACAAGTAAAGGAACAATTACGTTGTCATCATTAAATTATTAAGACTATTCAGAGAAACTAATTTTTCATATTCCACATGTCAAAGGGCAGGAAAAACAGTTCGGTTTTGGTTACGCTTTAGAAATTGTCTTACTTAGAATCCTTATTTAGACGTTACTTGGTTCATCTGAGTGGATACATAAACTATCAAGACAGCACACATAGGTAACAGAACATCTTCATGCTGTGTATTAAGAGCCAGCGCAGTCACAGAAAATAAGAATATTGTGTGTTGTGTCTTGCAGACGAATTATAGACCTATTTTTAACTAGTAAGAACACACAAATGTAGCTGGAAATATTCAATGAGATTGCCTATCAGTTAATAGTCAATGAGCTAACTGTTGGATATTATCAATAAGACAGTGCAGCATGTCACACTTCAAATGCCAGAAATGGAAGAAATTGAAAGTTTTTGGAGACAGAATTATCTCAGAAACTACTTTGCCACCCTGATATGCCAATCTGATACCTCTCGACTTCTTTCTTTGGAGATTATTTAAGGAAAAAGTGCTCAAAAGCAATTGCTCACAATCAAACAATTCAAAGAAGCTCTATGCCAAAGGACTGAAATCGTTTACATCACCACTTTGGGAGAATTGTTCCAGAATTTGAAGAAAAGCATACACAATGTTTGAGATTTTCAGCGGGGATCAGAAGCCGCCCTGTTTTGCGTCTGTATATTAATTTGCAAACCAATATAACATACGTTTTATAGACAATAGTTAGGGGTTCCTTAGCGAAAGAATCGTCACACTCTTATTATTTAATATTTTCTTTATATTAGCAGTTGCAATCTTTCTAACAAACTGCGTATATTCCTCTTTTGATCTTCAGAATTTCAGCTCAATTGCTTGATTCCTTTTAAATTCGTTTTTAACCACTGCGATTCGCTAGAGGAAAAGGCAAAAGCATAGCATTATGAAAGTTATATCCATGGATAAATGTATATTTGATTCATTTCATATCTACACCTTTCTCCTTAGTGTGTGATATTAATATACTGATGTAGTTCAAAAGTAAGAAAATCCTTCCACTCAGCTTAAATTTAAGTGAAGCGCTATTTATTAGGAAAAACACTATTGCTGTTGCTAGTAAATAAAACATGATACAAAGCAAATAGTGAATATACTGACTTTTTACAACAATATATTCTGATTTGAGAAGGAGAGGTTTTCCCCTGCAGCAATTAATACTCTACATCGGTAACACTCTATTTATAGACGGTGCAGAAAAATCTAATTGTAGATCATGTGCATTTTTGCACACAACAACAACAACAACAACAACAACAATACAGAATTGTGCTAAAAAGAATAGTTATTAAGGGGCTGTTTTAATATAGGTAATTTTTATTTTAGATCAGATAGCAAAAGCACAATATGCTGCACTAACAATAACATTTGAGCCGTTTATAAATACATATCGCAATTCTTATATCAAAGAGCATATTGTCCTGCAGCAAATTCTAGCTACAATAAGAAAATGAATTCTCAGTTGCGTTTTTACTTATCTCAAATATCAAAAGTGTAAGTAAAAAGGCTTTTGAAATACATTAAATATTTTAAACACACAATTTCAAATAGTATTCTGGTGTTAATTCTTAAAGATACGGTTTATCAATTTTATTCACAAGGAGAGTATTTATTGTAGAAGAGCAGCAGTGCCCCCTTCAATAAAATAATCACTGAGCTGGGAACTAGCTTAAGAATAATTACTACTAAATATGAACATTATATGTCATAATTATAATATTTTAACATTTTGAATTCAACAAAATATTTAACGTTTGGGGCGTTAAAAAGAAATAAATAACTTGACTTCAATAAATATCACATTTTAAAATTCTGGTAAGTAATTCGTTACACCACTTGTAATGTTCTAGCTGTTTTTACACTTAAATGTTTGATGTTTCGATATTTCGACTAGTAAGATTTTTTTTCTTCTTCTGTGATCCTCGAAACATATTATGGTGACATGGCTAGCAATCTACAGTAAGGTAGTAAGAGAGGGGAAGGGATACTGAGTAGACGTTTGGGATAAGTTGTAGACAGTAGTAGGCTGAACGCTCTGGCTGGAAGCAGTTGCCTGAGGGAAATTGCTAAAGGGGACATTGTGCTAGCCGTACGGAGTAGAGTGAAGACTCAGGACGCGCAGACGCCGGATATTAAATGACTCACTTATGCGGATGCTGTATTGTATTAAAATATTAATAATTAAGTGAACGAAAAGCTACATTTGTTAATGGTAACTTTAGATAGGATCTTACGGTCCTCTCATTGCTTTTAGGATGCCTGAATTACGCCCCATGTCGTTGTCCCCGTAGGGCACGGTTGTGATGAAGGACACTTTAACATGGTGATTAAAATAGTTTAATTACTTTGAAAAACTTTCAAGATAATTCTAAAAGGTTACATACTTATATGCGGTCTATATTATTTGTGTTAATTCTTAACTCATCTTGACTGTAAAGAAAAAAGGAACCAAAAAATGCAGTATCATTTTGAAGTGTAAAATATTATTACGAACCATAGATTTATTGCAGCATACCTTCGCCACAGCTTGAGTCTGTAGCGTAGCCTAGCTAGTAATTCATGAAACTCTCAACATAATTGTGAATCTGTTACTTAAAAGTTTAGACTTTGATAAAAATAATTCAAAACTGCTTGCAGCCAGTATACTGAAAAATATCGCTAATAAATTGCAACATTCGTTGTCTTGTATAATATAATGAAAGAGCTGATCAGATTTCATAAGTTTCTGCTAAATACGATATGGAATATGTAAATACGATATACGAGGTGGTATCCAGAATATTCGGGACTGGTGCTGCCATTGGTCAAAAACTTACTTTGAGAATAATGACAGCTGTTACCCTGACGTAATTCTCTTCCACACATATATACCGGTCTCAGCGATTCTGCCATTTTCCAAGTGCATCTTGAAAGTCATATTCTTTGAGGGTGTTTAGCACAGAGAGCGTTTCTTCTTGAATGTCTCAATTGTGTCGAACTGACTTCTTTTCAACTTTATTTTCAGTTTGGGCAATAGAGCGAATTCGCAGGGTGCCAAATCAGGCGCGTACGGGGATTGGGGGGCAACCGTCATGTTGTTTTTCGTAAAAAAAAAAAAAAAAAAAAAAAAAAAAAAAGCTCCTGGTGAACAAGGAATTGTGGCAGGACGTATTATCGTGATGCAACAGTCAGTTTCCCGGTCGCCAAAGTTCGGGCCGTCGTCTCCGCACATTTTCACGGAGCCATCGGAAAATGTCACAGTTGTACGTGGAATTCACTGTTTGATTTGGTGGGACAAATTCTTTGTGCACAATCTCCTTGATATCAAAGAAAAAGAGGAGGATGCTCTTGACTTTGCTCTTCACTTGTATCGCTTTTTTTTGGCCTTGGTGGGATCGGACTCTTCCACTGGGAGGATTGTTGTTTTGTGTCAGGGTCATAAGCATATATACAGCTCTCTTCGCCGGTGATGACCCTGGAAAAGAAGGGTATTGTGTCAATCAGATACGGCCTGACGAAGCTCCGTGCAAACTTCAACACGCTGCGCCTTCTAATCAGCGGATTCTTGACACAAATTTTGCGGCATCATGATGCATGCCCAATTCATCAGTTAAAATTCTTTGGCATGTCCCATAACCAATTCCCACTTCATAAGCAAGGTCTTCAATGGTTCGACGTCGATCCTCACGAACGAGGTGATGAACTTTGGCAACAATGTCAGGCGTTGTGCAGCTGACGGACCCATCGGTGTGAGCATCGTCTCCAATAGCTGTACGGCCGGCCCTGAACCGAGCATGCCATTCAAACACACTTGTACGGCTCGTGCTTTGTCCCCCAAATACTTGTTAAATCATTGCGGGGGTCTACGTAGATTCCCGAGATTTGCACAGAATTTCATGCACACTCTCTGTTCTTATCTTGAATCCATCGAAAAATCGGCACACACTACTCACAGTATCATGAAAAGTACTATAGGATCTCAACACATCTACCCAGCTACATGAAACTTTAAACACTCAATCATCAGATGTGCTAGTGTTGCCACTAGCGGTACAAAACTTTACTGCAACTACTGTCGAGATGGCAGCATTTGTCCCGAATATTGTGGATACCACCTCGTAGTTATGCAGCACGCCGAATCAAACATGTAAACAGTTCTCAGAAAAGTTATGTATAGTCTTTTAATAAATAGTGTAATTCAAGGAACTACTTGTATCAATTAAATATTTTTAAAACTGTTATTCTTTTTGAAAATCTCAAAATTTATTTTCAATATTTGGAATCTAATCGCCGGATGTGACTTTATGTACAATACAAAATCTCAGAACATACTGTATTACTTTTTATTCCAAAGAAATTTGCTTAATATTAAAACATTGGGGTTGTTTTAGGTCGCTTCTCTTCTTGTTAAAATTATCACACTGTTTGGCTTCTGCATTTAAACACATTCTTAATAACAGTTCATATTATTTTTTTTAATGGATATTAGTTTTGTTAATGTAAAAGTAATCAAGGGATTAGAAAGGATTGCGGAGGAATTTCGACATCTCAGTCATAATGATACCTAGATCTACATCCCCAAATGAGGCGCCTCCGGGAGAAAGGGCTAAGTTGAATGAGATACCGGGGATCAGGAGCCGGGGCGGCATGGAGGAAGCCCTAACTTTTTCCAGATCTTATGCTCCATATGTCAGTAGGCCTGCTAGAGCCTCGACGGTTTCCCCTAGAGGACCACTGGGCAGGACAGGATTTTCTTAAAGGCACTAATCCACCGCCACGCTGCACAGCACCAGCCCGCTTCTCTCGTCTAAGCGGCCGGAGTCAAGCACGAAAAAACCCCAGGTCTATTTAAAGTGAACGTGCTTGAGAATTAATTTAGGTGAAGAGGGATACTATTACCCTATCAGAGAATTAGTGAATAAGTAACAATAACGCGATACATCTCATTATGGTTCTTCTTCTTCTCTCATTATGATACCTTCTCCTAGGAGACTTCGTCCACGCCACAGAAGATGTCCGCCGTAGTTGCCGATGAAACGTCAGGAGTTCTCTTCTCCACCAGACCACGGCACAACAGCCCGGAAGAAAATTGTATTTACGTTAAAAAATATTCACTTATTTCACTACAAAATTGACATTTTTAACACCAGCGGAAACTAGTTAACTTTCAATGGGCGCACTATTCCCCTTAAGAATGGCTTCACTGATGCAGGCAATTGAGTTTATCAGTCATGTTTAGCCCGTCAACCATTCCAATTGCATGGAAGTGCATGATAGACTTTCTATTGTGTAGTTGTGTATTGTGGATCATACGAAGAATGAGATATATGCTAAAACAAAGAAGATTTATTTATGATTGTTATGTGCAAAGGTAATTGTACATGTACTGTAGAACAGAATTCGAAATAAGTTTCTAGGAGTAACAGCTGCATTTGTAAGTGCAAGTTTCAGATTGGTAATCGAAGTTGGAACCCAAGGAGCTTTCATTGACAAATATAGAGGAAAAACCCTATTTTTAACTGCTGGAAAGCTTGGTGAAACAGGCTATCGATTAGAAACTTCTCCTCGATTACTTGAATACAATTAGCCAAGCAAATTGGTGTATTTCTCGGTAGGGCGTATCAAGCCATTCAGCTTCTGCATTATAATCCATAAGTATTATTACTGTATCTAAAATAAAGCCCTTGGAAGATCTGAAACAAAGTATGCGGGTGAATGATGGGTGGGAGATTCTCAAAATATTTTCGAAAGGATTCATACATATCTCACAACAGAGAATAAGCCCTTTGAACATCTGCTATGATATGTGCATTATTAATTACTATTTACCACTAATAAATAACAAAAAATGCGCGCTTTCAGTTCCGGTAGCAAGACATGATTTCCTACGGTAGGTCGGAACTCCGTTCAATTACATAGCGCAATGAGGGCTCTGCATATGTTGTAACTTTGCCGGGCGAGTCAGTACTACATGTAATTCTTTCTTTTCTATACTTATTTTGCTCTTGCAGTATAGACACTTGCTGTACAAATTCAGAGATACAGCTTTATCCCACATGTAAAAAAATAACTTTGAATAACATTATTTTTTCCACAAGATGAGATCAGAATAGTCATTGGGCTCATAATCATACAAGTACATGTGCGAAAATAAGGAAAGAATTTCAACAGTACTTGTGACCAAAATTGTGTTTTCGTACTAATATTACACAGGGAATAAAAAAACAACATCGATTGTTATTTCCGTTTGACAAATCAAAAACTTTTTCTCCTAAACAAACCCTCAATGTTCAAAAAATTCAAGGTATTGACCATCTAAAATATTTAAAATTTGTTTTTCCGTTTCCTCCAATGTTTAAGTTTTAAGTTTGAGTTATGTCCATACCTATTATGGATTTTTCCAAGCTGGTAACGTATCAGCTGCTCTGTTAACATTCAGAAGTTATGCGCATTTGTTTTTTGTCTATTACTGTATATGAAATAAGGTTGCACAACCTAATGGTGTTTTTAATGTTTTATTTATTATCACGTTGACTGCAAGGTTTTCTGGCGACGTCTGTATATTGGGTATGAATACTGCAGGTATAGGTCTGTATGGACGAATAGAATGAATTAATGATAGCGCAAATGAGCTTTAAGTCCTTAATGTCATAAAGCTATCTGGCATTCACCTTCTCAAAACAAGAAAAAACTCAGAAAAAAAATGTACCCAGACAGTTTACCTAACAGGAATTCGAACCCAGGACCTCCGTATTAGTATCGCAAATGCTACCACTATGGAGGAGATTTAGCGTGGTGTTGATTCGTAGGAGTGTGACAGTTGTGAAAAGAAAGTTAATTATGTATGCAACTATTAGCATCAGCAACATTCTGAAAAACTAAAAATGTTCTGCGAATTGTAAATTACTCCCCAATATGTGTACTGCTTCAACTCCAGGTTAAGCTCGGTTTGAAGAAAAGGTCTATAAAAAATTTAAATCTGGATACGTAAACTTTCTGTTTTTCATGATCAAGCTTCCCAAAGTCAAATCTTTTTATTTAGAAAATAAATACAAGAAATAAGGCATGGGTGGACCCCGCTCCAGACCTCTCTATTTTAGAAAATTTCCTAAATAGGTACCGGGAATGGAATCCGAGCATCCCGGCCGGCAGTCAGCAACGCTAACCACTAGACCAAGGAGGTGGACCCCATTAGACTACTTGGAGAAAATACTATTAACGCATTAAAAAAAAAAGCACTCGCCTGTAATACGTTACTCCTATTTGTTATCGGCAGCCAGGAGATTTATTTTTTAATTTGCAAATTTAGATTCAATAGAACAAGTAAAGCGATATGTAGGATAAAAATATCTTTTCATTCTTCCTATGAGGTAAGCACGCATTCCTTTTAATATTACATTTTTTTCCTAAAATGCTACATTTTCCCTCAATGGTTTTATTGTTAATTCATAATATGGTCAAAAGTATTAAAATAAAAAAAAATAGTTTCAATTTTGAGTCTAATTGACCAACTATATTTTGAAGAGGAAGTACAGATTTGATAATTTTAGGATGTTAAATCTTAACGTGTACAGAAACGATTTGTCTAACTTAATATACATTTAATTATTTTTAAATAAAAGCAAAGCATAGCATATTCAATAAATTGGCAAGATCAACAATTTTTTTCTATTTTCAATAAGAATTCTCTCGAACTTTTAGCACTAGCTGCCAAAAGTGAGAAAGTACTAAAGTCGTATGAACTTGGTTTTGTAACAGTAGCTTTGAAAGATAATGACTGATTTATTATACTGCATTTAAAATAAAACAATTAAACATAATTGGACTTAATATATTTATTTTAAATTAAATTTGTTGAAGAATCTCAAATCTGTAGGACTGTATTTTGCTTAGCTGCTCTGCCCTTTTTATTGTGTGCATTATCTTCATGGAAAACTTTAAACTTGCACCAGCCTTCCAAACGACAGTCAAATTCCCTGCAGTGTGCGCCGAAATTCCCATGTAAACTTGGAGGAAATTGTCTGCGACTGTACCTTACATTAATGTTTGCTCGGTGGGACTGGTGGCTACATATTTCCAAGACAGTAATGGCGTTGCGTAAAGCAAGGAGAGGAAGGAAAATCCCCGACCCTCCTCCGCTTCACACCCTTCGTACCTCACCTAGCATTGCCCTGTTTTGTTCTTCACGAAGTAGGTGTGCAGTGTTTTGAACATGGTCTGTTCTTAGTGTCTCTCTAAATTAGTTTCCAGAGCCCCTGTAACAAACAAAACAGATGCGCTGCAGATTATTACCATTGCTCTAGTTATATTTACTTGTTTTGTTGAAGTGCGTGTTCTAGAAAATAAATAAAAAAGTTTTATTTCTATATATGTAGGACACGTTTCATAGAAAGTATGTCTTTAAAACATGTACACTTACAGAGATATTGGGAAAAATGATTTCAAATATAAATATATTTTATACATTATATTTGTTTATTAATATATTAGTTTCTAACAACAATTCTTTATTAAAATTAAAATCAATTCAAACCGCGGATTTTGAACATGAATTGCTACTCTTCTAAGCCGACAGTGATTCATTACTCCAGCTGGCGTCTCACAGAAGCTCTCACGAGTTTCAATGGTAATAGTATTTTTATTCTTCAGAAATGATTAGAAATAATAATCACAAGGAATCAAATTCGCGATCTATCAAATACTTCATAAAGAGAGTTGGGGAGAATTCCGTTTAAGAAATATTCATTGAGGTAATTCATGACATTGATCGATGTGGTCAAGTCTAATTCTTTTTGGAAAAAATTTTCTTCCAGGTTTATTCTTACACAATAAAGAATTGTGTAATAATGTAAATCCAACCCAAGTACCTTTATTTATTTGATATGTAGGCATTACAGACCTTCTTCTTTCTTTTCCAGATTTGCCATGTACACTTAAGAATTCAGTTACAACAATTGCTCAAAATGCCCACCATCGGCGTCATTTCCTGCCCTTTTATTATAATATAAAGTATTTATATTTGCACATTTATTGTCTCGTCTTATTTTCATAAGCCTTGCTCCTTTGCCTGCAAATATCACGTTCAACGACATTCAAGTATGAAGAGACGAACCCTACTTGTTTAACTACCTGAAAATTTACATATTACAAGCTTTTCAAGGATTATTAGAATATTTATATTAAAAGCATACACTCTTAATGCATTAAGTTACATTATAAACGTTATTGAACATTATAATTTATTAAACGATAAAATACAATAATTGCAAATTCTGTATTGCAGCGAGCTACCTCGACGAGCGAGAGGTGTGGCCATGACATGTGTTTGCTGTGCAATAAATGTTTTCTTTAAGAGGGGAAACTTCAAACCACAATTAGGATACAATAAATAACTGCTGCCAGATGTTGTTAACCGTCGTTTCAAAATAACTGACTACTATCAATAATTTTTAGTCAACAAACCTACAACAATCTAAAGAATGTATTTACCATATTATCGTGTAATTTTAGTGAATAAACAGGATCTTTGCCTTCCAAAGGCAGGGAAATTTTGTATTTATATATTACCTAAATTATAGTGCAGTATTATTTACGTTGTATATGGATTGGGGGATTAGAAAAACTGCTCGTGGTCAATAGGAATTATTTCCATTTTACTGTAAAAGAATTTTAAACGGCCATTTCAGAACCCAAATGCTTAATCATAACCTGTAGTCTCAGTTTAGTTTCTCATAGCTATTCTGTGATGATTCTCGTACTTCGATAGAATTTATACTATAGCCAATATATAACTTAATTTCTGGTATGGATAAGAAGCATTTTCTTTCACCAGTTTCCATTTATTTATTTGCCACGTTTACTACATGCAACTGTGATGTGTTTCGTTGCTTAATGAACTTTCTATTCGAAATTTGAACTTTCTTTTTATCAGTCTTAATAAGTCTTGCTACAGCATCTGTGTCTTACTCCTTTCAAGAATACTTTGTCATAGGCACTGAAAACAGCAACAGTCTAAGTGCTTTAGAAAAAGAAGTTGTTCGTTGTCCTTTGCAAACAGATATGCCCATCAATGACATACACTAACACAAGGACTTCCCAGTAGGTGACACTGAAATCTTGAACAACATAGACATAACATCTTAAAGGGAAAAGTAGAAGCTTATGAAAAAGAAGTCGAAATATTACGCTATTTTTTCATATCAACGATAACGCTTTGGTTTTTTTTTTTTTTTTTTTTTTTTTTTTTTTGGTGCTGATATAAAGGGTATAGTTCAATTAACAAATCAAGTACCTCGGTCCCCAGGATCTTTTGTGTATCTCCCAGAAGCCCTGAAACCCTGTACCTTTGAAGAAATCAGAGGTTATTTAAGGGAGGCTCGTTAAGAATTACTTAGAGTTGGAAAATTATTATCAAATAAAATGAACTAACTTTTCAGATTCACAAAGAATGTGACTGGCTGCTTCATCAGCCTTCAGACATCTCAAAAGTGAGAGGGTCTAAACTGCTCCCATTTTGGAGAGACATCCTTTTCTGTCAGTGATACTATCCTCAAGATAGTCTTATGTTTAGCTAGAGTAATTATTTTAACTTACGCCTGTTAGATCCTTCTTGGAATATGATACAGTATTTGGTACCCCATCAATCGCGAAAATTTGCTTAGAATATATTTTTTATTTCAGCTAGCTTTAAGTGAAGGTAGGAATGAATGGTAGGAATGTCTAGAAAAGCAGGAATTTTGCTCGGACAGCAGAGAGACCGTTTTGGCAGACAAAGGAGCAAGTTCCCTCTATTGTTAATTAGGAGGACGGGTGGTCGCCCCGGACAGGTATGCTGGAAAAGAACAACGCTATGATACCGCTAAGGCCGTTGATCTGTAACGTTCAGTAAAACTTGAAATCAGACGCTGGACGAATCAACGAGTGGTTAAGCTCAAATAATCAAACTGGCCAATAATATGAGAGTGGCATGAAGTCACAGCTAACCTATGAGGATGTCTAAAGTCATAGTGGCGTCATGGAGCGTCCCTGCATCACGTGGTAAAGCGTGTTATATTGGGTATTTAAGGACGTGAAATCGCCCTTTTCCAGGCCTTTTGCTCTTTTTGGTTCATCTACTCCGTTACTCTGGGAACTCTGGTCTGTTCTCGACAATTTGGTTCTACAAGTATTCAGCGTTCAGATGTCATAGGAATGCCCATGTTCGAGCGTCACTTCAGCTCGACAAGTCTTCCGAGCGGTCAGCAATCACATTGCTAGTCAAATATTACAGCTCCACGTGTCTGCCCGACGTCTCGTTACTGCGGTCCGAACAGAAACGCCATAGGATGCACTCTTTGTTAAATAAACGACGTCAACCTGCAGATAATGTGTTTCTCTGGTCGATATAATACCTTAATTCCCTTCACTCAACCCGGCACTACCAGGTCCCGAAAACCAGCTACATCCCTGAGATCGACGTGAAGAGTTATTGAGTGGTGAGCTGGGTCATGAACAATCAAACTCCTATCACCATTCTCCCCGGCACCTATAACCGCTTCAAACCTTGACCAATGTCTAACGCGGAACATTTATCAAAAGTAGCCCCCCCCCGCATCCTCCCACCAATAACTACTTCAAATATTGGCATTCTTTAATCGATTGCCAATGTTGTTTTCTGTTTATCCAGTCTCTGACTGCCTCTCTTAATGGACCACATGAGATAACAACAGATTCGGCTCCAATAATGAATTTTAAAGGTCTTCCTTAGCTGTTTAATATATTTCAAAGTTGAACCGAAAAACAACAGTAATGTGTAGTATGATG
The DNA here is from genome assembly GCA_030762175.1 of Metallyticus violacea. Taxonomy (NCBI): domain Eukaryota; kingdom Metazoa; phylum Arthropoda; class Insecta; order Mantodea; family Metallyticidae; genus Metallyticus; species Metallyticus violacea. The sequence continues at coordinate 64,554,519 of CM060830.1, forward strand.
TTCTGTAAACAGATGTGACTCATATATTATGATAGCGTTGCTAGTGACAGGTAAATCAACAATGAACAAATGAAGCCAAGATTATCGTATGATGTTCTGTAAACAGATGTTGCTCATATTACGTTATGCCAGCGTTGCTACAACAAAATGCAGCCAAGCTTATCTTTTGAATAGCGTAAAGCAATTTTGAAGTGGTATTGGAAAAACGAGATTGTTGTTGAAGTTCATAGGCAATGGAAACGCGTGTACAAAACAGAACCGCCATCTAACCGGATCTAACTTCGTTGGGCTTGTACCTATGGAGAATTCTTAAGGATGTTGTATACGGTCAAAACCAGCTACACTGGCAGCACTTCGGGAAGAAATTGAGACGGCATGTGCTGCAATCGTTGAGGACACTTTCGCAAACGTTGCTCAATCAGTAGTTCAACGTACTCAGAAGTGTATTGACGCCGATATTGGGTATTTTAAGTAACTGATGTAACTGTAAATGTCTAAGATGATTAGTGCTCTACATTTTCTGTTTATGTGAATTCAGTTTTATTATGTTAACACAGTTTTTTCTTTGCTTGAAGTGTGTACACGTGTTTTGGTATCTTCTATATACAGAAGCTTGAGTTGGATAAAGTTCTAATTCTAAAATAATTATGAAGAAAGAAGAATTCATGACATTGATGCGAGCCATTTACATTTATACTTGCTTTATTTAGTAATAATAATACCGTTAAGGGACCACGGATCAAAAATAATGGAACCTATCTGAAATGTAGATCGAACACACTGCAATACAAACTTGCAGCAGTGTAGTTCTAAAATCAGTACTATGTGTTTGGTCATTCATTCATACTGGCAATCCATTAAGTTATTTACCACGCGTAATCCTGCATGTATGCATTACTTTTTCCCTAATTTGAGAGGGCTCTCAAAACCTGCTATTCACCGGGTTCGAGGACTTCTTCCAAAGCCTATTGTAATTGGCAGGAGCGGGCGACCATGGTGTACAATTACTTTGCATGTGCGAGATATATAGAGCGGGGATTTACGGCCCAGTACAACAGGTTCCACTGCGGGTGCCGAATAATTTATCTGGGATTACACATCCTCCAAATATCGCTTAGTCTAAAGTGCTTAGCATGACATGCAAACATTTTCCGAAAAGAAATACAACAATGGATATTTGTTCTGCAGTACCACCCCTTGTGGTCAACCTGATTTACCAAGGCGAAAAGCTTCTGTAATTGGAGTAGCCGATAAATAAGACCGCTAAACCTATTTTTATCCGAACCTCCAGAACATGTGGTAACCCATGAAGCTTACCTTCGACTGCTAGCGCAAAATTCATACGCGTGGGTTTGAACCTCTATAGGGTCAGGAATGTAGCCACTTTCTAAGCGCACGACCATCAGTAGAACTATTTTTGCTAATTAATGAAGATAATATTGAAGTAAGAGGCGGCAAGAAACACCTGAGAGTATCTGCCTAGTCACTTTTACCCACCATAAATTCCCTGGGTTGGTAGTTGTTTCAACATGAAGGAACCATCCCCAAGTACAATAAAAGTCGTTTGTGGTAATTAAAAGACATGCCTATTAGAATTTGGGACGTGAATCATGTATCAATGAGAAGAAATTAGAACAGTATTTAATTTCTTTGTCCCTTAAGGTTTCTTTCCAATAGAATTCATAGGCAGAAATCTAAAATTATTTTATTAAAAGTGGTATATCGGTAGAAAGCGTGAAAAACCGGGTAAGTATGCAAAAGCAAATTTTATAGGAGAGAGAAGATAAAGTTTGGAACTGCCACCAAAATCGTGAATTAATGTTACGGTTTTCGGCGGCCATAGCATTTTAACAAGACATTTCAAATAAAAGTTTTTACAGTTCCCTATGCTCTGTAGTTTTTGACTTATATCGGATTTTCCTGTCTGTTGTACAGCTATTATCTATTTATGTTCAAATTAAACAATACAATTTGAGTGAAACATAACCATTTATTTTCATCTTGTTAGAAAATGTTCCAATTTATAGGCAGGGGAGTATTACAGTATATTTATTTTCACATATTTTGTTATAGCCAACTCTTTTTGAATAACACATCTAAGAACATACTTTAAATCGTATGGAAAAAAATGGAAAAACTGCACGTAAAATAGATTTACAGATTTTTAATTTCACGTGTTTCCTAAGATTCGCCTCTTTTCAAACATGTATATGTTTTAATCCTTATTGCAAAATGTTTAACAAAAGATATTAACCATATTTATTCCATTACATGTAGCAGTTAGCATTTCATGCATATTCATTTGGTTCCTCCAGGTCAAGGTCAGTAATGAGAATATTGTCTACTCTTAATTTGTTAAATTAGTCATGAAAAACGCTGTCAATCATGGTAACAGGTATTACTCATAAGATTTATGTGCCAAAAATAATTTTCATTCTAAAATAAGAGAATTAAACAACTTTAGTTCTCTCATTTCCTTAGGTGGAGGGAAAGGCCTGTACTTACCTGGGTTGTACTTAACCAAAATGAAGAACAAGAAGACAATTTTCAAGTAACTGGACTTGCATGTTTTTCTCGTCCGCATTCTGTTGTTGAAAAACGGACATAGTTGATTTACCTACAATGTTATCGAAAACTGCGTTCCACGCGTTTTTTCACAATTTCTCCCCAATCTTTGTGGGTATATCTTCAGTTTGCTGTGTAGTTAGCCTAGTTAGCCAATTTCTGAGAGCACCATTTATTTTCCGGACAACAATCGGTAAAAAATGTGTCAAATTTGAAAGTTAAAAAATAATCTGAAACTATCTTTTGGGTAAAAACGTTTTTAATCTTTCAAATATGTTGTATGTCGATAATGTATTTATTCCCTTAAAATCATAACTTTTCTTGAAAAAAAAATAAAGAATTTTTTCTTTAAAATGCATCCTAAGTGTCAATTTAGCACTCTTGTCATTTTTATTAGTTAAAATGTTCGACCAGTGCTCACACGGGTGCTTGATATTACACTGCGATAAAAAAACAAATCAAATAATTCTATAACTCATGTAGCGCAGTATATAATTGAATAAGAAGATAAAGAACAAACGAAATCACTGCAATAGAAAATGGAATTCAGTTATCAGTTTGACTTAGAATAGCGCGTGCTTTTCTTTCCACTCTTTTCCCCTGTAACAGAGAGAAAAATGAAATAAAATAAAAACAGCATATGAAAACTCTGTTTGCCAAACTGGGAAGTCTCTTTAGTGACGCACAGCTCCACCCTCTGTGGTATAATAACAGAATTACATTACTGGCTATATGTTTTTCGCGCGTGGAAGCGAGCCGGCTAACAAATTAGTTTTTGTCTTTGAGCTGTCCGCGCCGAAACACACATACATTTGTACTGCACAGCGTGAACGGTGAAAAAATACACAAAGGGCGACACCGCAATATTGTCGGCATAACCTGTGATTACCGGGTGCCATAATTTAGTGAAAGGAAAATCTCGAAAGAACTCATGCAATATTTGCATACTCGTGTATATGTTCTAAAACTTTATATTCTTTAACCGCACATTTCTGGAAACACGTGTTTGCATAAAAAAAAAATGTTAACGTGAGATTTCAATTTACATTTTAAACACAAGAGCTGAATAGTTGTTGCTGTTTCTAAAATAGTATTCATTGAATTATAATTTACACAAATTAATTATTCATTGTTCATCTATCTAATGATATATCGATTTTGAAAATTCTGCCCTAAAAATTTGACAGACAGTTTAAAGTAGGAGAATTAACAAGATTTCAGGAAATTGAGAAAAATGGTTTACATGTTGCTAAAATGTGCATATTAACTTTCTTTTTTTTTATGATATATTTATTATCACTTTGACGGCATTGGTCTATTCCTGAGTCTGTAGTTTGAGGACTGAATACTATAGGTAAGGCCTGTAGAGTTGAATAAAATTGGCAAGAAGTCCTTAGTGCCGTAAAACTTTCTGGCATTCGCCTTCTCAGGGCAAGAAAAAACTCCGAAAAAACCTTACCCAGACAACTTGACCTGACCAGAATTCGAACCCAAATCTCGCACACGCTACCACTAGATCACACATTTAATAAAAATGCTACATTATGATTCTGGTTCCATTAATTTACCATTATCATTAAATTGTATTCATAATTAAAATACTGCCATCAATTAGATATTGCGTTAGGATAACATTAAGGAAACAATTTATAGTATATTACTGAAATTAATTCATCTTTATTGCAGAATACATAATTTTAAAATTAACAAAAAAATGGATAGGTTAATATTAGCTACCAAATGAATCACAACTTGATAATACTAATCTGTTCTGAAATATGTGCGAAAATAATTCTTAATATTTATACTGTTCATCCAAAGAATGAATATGTAGTATTTCTCCTGTAAGTATAATATGATTTTCCTGCCATTGGTAACAATTCAGCCTTTTAACTATTTGCTAAATTTTCTTGCGGTAATCAATGGCAATAAACTATTAAAGTAAAACTCTCCATCTATAGTATGACACCATCAGTATAATAAAGGAAGGATTGATAGAGTAATTCAATGAAGAATCCACATTAATATTAGTTTTATTTTATTATTATCCTGAAACATAAAATTGCGTAGGAAACTTGTTTATATAGTAATCAACATTTTAAATTTAATATTAAACGGGTTTCTTAAACATTTACTCATGCAATATAGTACAAAATATGAAACTCATATCATAATATACTGTTACACTATAATAAATTTACGAAGGTTGGTTAGTACACTCATACACGATGCTGCTTGATAATAAAAGGTAAAGAATTGGTCCCTTGATTTTAGTTGCAATATCTGTGACTAAAATTCTGATTGTATATTAACCAGGGGCCGGTGTGTTTTTAAGATCTACAGTGCTACAACACAACTTATTTTGCTCAAATAATATTCTTCAATAAGTTTTATGGTTCCATGTTTATTAATTTGCACATTTATAAGTTGGTGTTGTTGTTCAGTACTTCAGTACTGTATCAATTTGTTCCACTAATGTTTCATAGAGATAAGAACAAATACACGCCTGCACGAATTTAAAAGATTTCTTCTAATTGGCTTATTTCAGGATAAAACTGATTACCGCAAATGGAGAAATAGGCCCATGAAGTAAAGCTCAGTTGCTTGTATCCTTTTGGTTATGCTTACAAAAAACACCCCACTGAATTTTTTAAATAGTATTTAACGCCCGTTTTTACTACTGAGGCACCACAGGCAGTGGGCACTGAGATGAAATGAAATGATATATTGGGAAATTATTTTTTTAAAGGAAGGAAACATTCCAGCCCTTAGTTTAGGGTACCTCCCCAGCATTTGCCATTGATGAGGACTGGGGAAAATCTGGAAAAAATACTCAGTCTGGAAGGACAGTCCTGGGGGGATTCGAACCCCAGACCTCCCGCTCACGAGTCCGCACCTTAACGACCTCGGCCACCCGTGGTGGTCCTGTTGACTGAATATAATCACTCTCGCTAAATATAAAGTTCCAATATCAAAATCATACGACTCCTAAGAGATTTGCATGTATTCTTATAATTCCAACGCAAACTTTGCGTTGTCATTTTAACTAATGGATATAATAACAGAAAGTGCTTCCAAATGTTGGTACTATTTATCTATCTCGTCTTCGATGATAATACATTAACCTAATTCTAGCTACGGTAGGCAATAATATTTATCTTTAGAATGTCGGTATGAACTCGGTAAGCAGTTTGTCGAACTATACTTTCTCCAGACTTATTCCGAAAGAGAAAGTAAATGTGAAACAGCAAGAGAGGCAAAGGCCAACTTTAAATACAACGCAGTCAGCGAAAGTCAGAGTTATCAATAAATCGCCCTGCAGGAAGGGACGACGCATAAACCGTCATTAGGTAAGATCTTTTCGCCATTCTTTGTGGCACACCCATAATTTTTTCTACTGGCATAACTTAATCGAAAAAAGTCATCGATTAATTGCTAGACTTTTAGCAGAATCAACAAATGTTACTATTGAAACCATAATCAATCATAAGATCGGTACCCTGAATGCTGATTCCAAAATTGATTGATAATCAATCGCAAATAGTTTTGGGTCATGGTTGAAATTCAGATTTTGCCAGTTTTAAGCATTAAAAGTTATTCTCAGTCTTCGACTTTTCTTCTACTTTAAATAACATTTCACTAAACTGGAATTCAGTCCCATGTTTGTGCAATGATGTACTTCTGTATCATAATATTTTTTACTATGTGAAATTCAGTCCCTTTTTTTATTTTGGATAGGTAAACGAAGGGGCTAAAGGTTTACATATCTGGGTAACTTTTAAACATAATGGAGTTAATCTCAAGAATATTGGGATCGTGATAATATTACTGAGATAGCTGCACTTTTTGTCCTTTAAAGTTATTTTCAGGATATTGACTTGCATTTTTGTTGGCATATTTGCATTTTATTCTTTTGTTTTCTATTAGTGACCATGTCTGGCACCCATATAGTAATACAGAATATACACAGGTTCGAGCTTCTGGAATCTGATTTTCTTAGTTAGTGTTTGGTCTAACAATATAAACTTAAGGACCCAAAATACTCTCCAGGTTAATGCAATTCTTCTTCATATTTCTTTTTATTTTATCTTGAAAGGAAATCTGTTGTCCTTTTTTTTTTTTTTTTTTTGAGTAGTGTTTAACGCCCGTTTTCACTACTGAGGCACCACAGGCGGTGGACACTGATGATACATGAGATGAATTGATAAATTGGGAAAGGATATTTTTTTTTTTTTTTTAAGGAAGGAAGCGTTCCAGGCCTAAGTTTAGGTACCTCCCCGGCATTTGCCAGTTATGAAGACTGAGGAAAACCTGGAAAAAACCCCAGTCAGGGAGGACGGTCCTGGCGGGATTCGAACCGCAGACCTCCCGCTCACGAGTCCGTGAATCTGTTGTCCTACCTATATATAGTATGAGGGTAGTCCTTAAGTTTCCGACTTCGCCGATAAGGATTATCGCCTTCACAAAACCCTCATCTGGTGTCATGCTTTATCTGTTAAGTAAATAATTGCAGCTGTAACTTCCGCTCCGCTGTTTTCAATTGATTAGATGTGGTTAAAGAAGGATATGTACAGAAGATTGTGACATGTTCCAAATGGAGTTTGGAGCTGTTTCACAAAAGAAGAACTTGCTCCAAATGAAATTAAACAGCAATTGGACGGTGTATATGGGAAAACACCCCCCTCATATTCTACCGAAAAGAATGGGCCAAACTTTTTCGAATGGGTCAAGGAAGCTTTGAAGACGAAGAATGTACAGGTCGGCCCTTGGAAGTGCTCACTCCTGAAATCATCGCTTTTGTGATGGGTGAAATTATGGGAGCTCGGCGGCTCAAAGTTACAGAAATAGCAGCAAGTTTGGGCCTTCTAAAACAACAGTCCTTCAAACTATTCATGAACATTTAAAAATGAATAAGGTTAGTGCAAGATGAGGGCCTAGACTTCTTTCCTCAGTCCAAAAGCAGCAACGAATTTTCTATTGTCAGACTTTTTGGAGATGTGCCGTGACAACGAGAGAGAAGTTCTGCAAACCATTGTTTTAGGCGATGAAATTGTGGTTCTCCACTGTGATCCCTTGTCCAAAAGAGAATCAACGGAAGGGCATAAATCTGGCCAAGTACCGCCTCTAAAGTCCAAGGTCATTCAGTCAACCAAGAAGATCTTGGCCACAATATTTTGGGACTGTGAAGAAATACTCTTCATTGCGAACACCACAGTAAATGGGGAGTACTATGCAGACCTACTGCACAGACTACGTGCTTCCATCGAAGAGAAAAGGCGAGGAAAGCTGAGTGGTGGTGTGTGCCTTCTTCACGACAACGCGCCTATGCACACAACTCTTGTTGCAAAGGAAGCTGTGAAGAAATGTGGCTTCAAGGAGATCGACCAACCATCCTCCTGCCTAGATCTAGGTCCCGGTGACTATTTCCTCTTCTCAAAACTCAAGAAGGAACTCCGAGAAGGGGAATTTAAGTGTGACGTAGAAGATGCTGTTTATGCTCATTTTGCAGACAAGACTTCTGACTATTTCTGGGGTGAAGAATTGAAATATTAATTCAAAAATGTGAGTAGTGCATTTCAATTAAGGGTAACTATATTAAGAGTGAAATATAGTTTTTATCTTTATCATACCCAGAAGATGGTTAGGCCGGAGCTTATGGACGTTTCGTCGTATATTCGCTCTCATATGGAGAGCTGTTCACGAAGATATTTTTTCTTTTGGGTTAAAGCACAATAGACAATAAATAAACCAGCTTAAAAATAAACAGAGAGAAGTTGTGCAAACATATGAGATTTTATTGTTAACAATGAATAAACAGTAATGCTTCAGAATGCATTCTAGATTTTTTTAAATGTAACGATAAACAAAAAAGTTGTTTTTATGTTCTGTTTTGCCGAGAGGTGTTTTGATGTTTGTCGAAAGCAAGCTTAATGGGTGGACCTTACCTCGAAAGATCGATAGCGGTAATCGTAAACTGGAGAAGTAGCCTGCATTGCCGATGCGTATTTGTTCGCTTGAAAGAACTCAGCTTGGTTTCAGGGTGGTTCCCACTCATTTTCTTATTTCCGCCCTTTACGGAAGGGGAAAAAGTGTCTGTTGGAGTTGTTAATAGCTCTTAAGCGGGGCGGCGGCACCACTTCGGGGGCCCATCCTGCATGGGGTAAAATTAATTGGCGGTCTGAACGTAACTCTGGGCGCGCGTAAGGTAGTTCGCTTCGGGAGGGACCAACCTGGCGATAAAATAAATAGCACTGTGTCAGAATTCCAAGATTTATAACGTAGTAACAGCTGAGCGTATCGTGCTCTCTCTCGACTTAGTCATAAAATTGCTTCCCGGATGTACTTATTTATCAAAAAGCTAATCGTGGAAATGTGGGGCAGGAAACATATTTAATTCTTTCTTTTATTGGACGCTATATAGAGGCACTATAAGGTTTCCTTGCACAAGATGTTCTCCTTGTACCAACATTAGTGGTTCGGCAAGCTCCTTTTAAAATCTTCTTTTTCTTCTCTTATAAAATAATCAATTCAGCCTGATTTTTTCTACTATTCCTGACCAACATTTTCGGGTTAGTTCAGTTTTTCTTTGCCCTGGAAGAATCTGGCTCTGAAACAGTATCCACTTCCACTAAAATATAAACATAATATAATATGTATATCACAAACATAATCATAATATTTTATGTATTATAGTTAGTGATGTACATATCTTGTATGTATGTATTTATAATACGGTATAGCTGTAACGTAATATAAAATTTTTACAATAGGGAGAATGAACCGGAGGGTCAAATATAATGCCAGCTGCCTCAGAGTTGATAAGCTGAAATATTTATAACCATTGGGGTCTTTGACCTCGACCGGCTATCATACTGTTAGACATTTAAAAATAGCCAATGTCGACAAAATATTTTAAAGCTTTAAAAGAAATGGCGAATGGCACGCTGGGCAGATGAACATGATAGATGTATAGTTCAAAATTTTAAAGAAAAGCTCGAGGCTAGCTCCTGCCTTTTGGCATCTCCTAACTAACGATTTTTTATTACAATTTAATATATAAAGGAAAATGGGGCACTCATTTCATTCGGTTTCAGAAGCAATTCGATTTTCTTTGAAGATCTACATGCGACAAGATACATTCAGTTCACTGGACTCAGTTCAGCTCATTTCCGTTCGGCTCTTTCGTAAGTCCGCATTAACCATTTCGACACGCGACAACATGTACGCAGTTCGCAGTATTCATTAAGTTCCACTTTCAGTTTCATGCGCCCCGGCACACACCTGTAAGTTTCACACGCGGCAACTAAGTTAATATTCAACGTAGCCCAAGTCTATCATATGCAAAACTCCAGAGTACTTGAAATATTTTGGATATAATAAAATACTAATATATATTACGTCACATTGCGTCTTTATTTATACCATTCAGCTTCTCTCATGGTCCTGTTGAGTACAATGCAACAAAATAACAGATTTCACCCTAAGAAATTGTTGTCCCAATAGGCACTAACGCCAAAGCAACCAATAATCATACCTACTAAACACGCTTCAAAAATTCGCAAATGACTTCAAAATTGGTACCCAACCTGGGGCGTGGAGTCGGAGCCTTACTAAACCATTTCAAATATTAGCGCCCAACGTGGATGCCATTCCAAACCACTTCATAATTTGGCCCACCAAGGGGGGCAACAACAACATCCCCCGAACAAGCCTATTTATATCTTACTATTTGTACTATCATATCATTTCCCCTCCTCTTTGTCATCTATTTATTTATGTTTAAAATGTTATATTTGTTTCATATATCTTGATTTCTTATTCCATCTCATTGCTTTCTTATCGATGCATCGCAAAATCCTCATTTCTGTAGCCTTCAGCTGTTTTCATTGGCAAGGGTAGGTTCATAAGTTTCCGGCCTCGCCGATATCGTTTATCCCCTTCACAAAACCCTTATCAGGTGTCATACCTTATCTGTTAAGTAAATAATTGCAGCTGTAACTCCCGCTGTGTTCATTTGTTCAGGTATAGTTGCATAAAGAAGGCTATGTGCAGAAGATTGTAATATGTTCAAAATGGAGTATCGAAATGTTATAAAGTTCTTTACAAAAGAAGGACTTACTCCAAATGAAATTAAACAGCGATTGGGGGGGGGGGGGTGTATATGGGGAAGCGTCCGCCTCATATTCTACCGTAAAAGAATGGGCCAAACTTTTTCCAATGGGTCGAGAAAGCATTGAAGACAAAGAGCATGCAGGCCGGCCCTTGGAGATGCTCACTCCTGAAAATACCGCTCTTGTTATTATGTAAGACCGACGGCTCAAAGTTACAGAAATAGCAGCAAGATTAGACCTTTCTCAAATAATAGTCCTTCGAATTATTTGTGGATATTTAAACGTGAATAAGGTTAATGCCTAGACTTCTTTCCTCAATCCAAAAGCAGCAGCAAGTCATTTGTTGTCAGGCATTTTTGGAGTCGTGCCGTGGCAACGAAGAGAAGTTCTGCAAACTATTGTTACAGGAGAATAAATTATAGTCCTCTACTATGATATCTTGTCATAAAGAGATTCAATGGAGTGGTGTAAACCTGGTGAAACACCGCCTCTAAAGGCTCAAGGTCAGTCATTGAACCATCATGGTCACAGTATTTTGGGTCTGTGAAGGAATACTCTTCTTTGACTTCAAGGAGAGGAACACCACAGTAAATGGGAAGTACTATGCTGGCCTGCTGAACAGACTACGTGCTTCCTTCCATCAAAGAGAAAAGGCGAGGAAAGCTGAGTGGTGGTATGCGCCTTCTTCACGACAACGCACCTGTGCACACAGCTCTTTTTGTAAAGGAAGCTGTGAAGAAGTGACTTCAAGGAGATCGACCATCCACCCTACAGCCCAGATCTAGCTCCAAAGGACTATTTCCTCTTCTCAAAACTCAAGAAGGACCTTCAAGGAAGGAAATTTAAGTGTGATGAAGAAGTGATGGATGCTGTTTATGCCCAATTTGCAGACGAGACTTTTGACTATTTGGGGGAGGGGGATTGAAATATTAATTCAAAAATGTGAAATTTTATTGCCATAAAAGGTAACTATAAGAAAAGATAAATATAGTTTTTGTCTATATCATACCTAAATGATGGTTAGGCCGCAAAATTATGAATCTACCCTCGTATCTGTTGTTGATTTAGCCGAATATATAGGGGTCTTATCGTAGGGTCTTATCGTAACTTTTTGTTGTTCCAGATTATACCGCTCAAATATCCAGCCTCTCATTTTTCCTTATTTGTTGTTGAACCTAAGTAATTGATAATTGAATACCTAGATAGTCAAATGTCAATAATTGTGAGACTTTTTTCTTTTCTCTTTTTCTTGTTTACATCTTAGAAGGTCTATAGAAATTGCCATATGTTTTTTTTTTCCAGTGATATTCGTCATTTGAATCATTTGGCTTGTATGCTGAATTGATGAAGCAGTCTATGTAAATAATGGTCATTTTTTGGGGTTAGGATTAACTCAGCATCTTTAATTTTTTTTGCTTATTTGGTATCCTCTTTGTGTTTTGACTTTCACAATTATTTAAATCATGAATCAGTTTAAATAAAATGGGATTTATTGAATCACACAGTTTTACTCTTGTGTCTACTTCAATCGGATCAATTAGATTGCCTTCAATTTTTGATTTTATAATAATATTTTAACACTTATCTTCTATTTTTTTAATTATATTTAAAGTAAGGTTTATTTTATATTGTATGTTAATGATTTACTTTAGTTTTACTTTTTCGAAAGCTTTTTCTAAATAAATGAAGCATATGCACGCATGTTTATTATATTCTAATTGTGCTTCTTTCAACTGTCTCATTATGAAATTGGCACCTGTACAATATCTTCACATTGCAAAACCTTTGTTATTCATCTGATAACATTGTACTTTCTTCAAATTTGTTAATTATATTTTAGTTTCCAGGCTGAGTTGAGTGGATTAATTCCTCTATTATTTCTGGGATCATCATTTGCTCCCTTCTTAAATATTAATGTGAGGATACTTGATTTCTTTTTCTGCAATTTGTGTGTGCATGATTTTATATAATTTAAAATCAATTCGTCATTTACAAAAATTCGGCAACTTCACAGTTTTCTATTCAAGCTGATATAGCACTGGTCTTGTAGATCAATGTCCAAAATATTTGTCCCGTACACTGAAGGCGTTTTATTGCTCTTTTACTACATTAATGTACTCTTTCTATACGCAAATTCGTTTTAAGTGGTATAGAATTTCCATTACCGAGGCTGGCAAAAATGTATACTCACTTTCACAGTATATATTTCCAAGTTGAACCAAAAAACTACAGTAAAGTGAAGTATGATGTTCTATAAACAGATGTGACTCGCAAGCATTATGATAGCGTTGCTATGTGATAGATAAATCAACAATGAAAAATGAATCCAAGATTATCGTATGATGTTCTGTAAACAGATGTGATTCACATTACGTTATGCTAGCGTTGCCACAACTAAATTGAGCTAGATTATCGTTTGAACAGCGGAAAGCGGTTTTGAAGTGATATTGAAAAACCGAGCTCGTTGATGTAGTTCAAAGGCAATGGAAACGTGTGTACAGAACAGAACCGCCAACGCGAGTAACAATTGCACGCATTCGAGACAAATTTGAGACTCATGGTGCTGTATGCGATGTTCGCAAGAGAAGATCTGAGAGACCTCACACAACAACAACTCCTCGTACTCGGCTATGGTTTTGGAACGTTTTGAGCACTCACCGCAGAAATTTACAGAGCAATGGGCACGTGAGAATGGGATTAGTAGAACCAGCGTATGTCGTATTATTAAAACAGCAAAATTGAAAGTTTTCATTCCAAGACTTTTACATGCATTCAATGAAGATGGCCCTGATCGGAGAATGCAGTACTGTGAGTGGCGCAATATTGAGACCACTGGAAAGTGGTCTATATATATATATATATATATATCACTCCGGTTATACAGGGTGATTCATTACAGCCTGTCATTTTAGTGAGTGATACTTTCTCTTTGTAAGTATAAACTGAAATGCAATATTATGATCTTAATGACTCTGGGGTAATATATATGATCTCTGTGCTGGACTATTATCGGGATTAGTTCGCATCACAGAGAGCGGTATTTCTTTCAACAGTGCGTTTATGTGTTGAAATAATACTGAAAGGCAATGTAAGATCTTATGCTTTCACGGTTGGCGTTATTCCGGAAGAATGTTGACAGGTTTACATTTATGAAGATACCCGACGTGTTGCGGACGAAACGTTAGATGATAAGTTTTTCATCAAATGGTTCACGGCCTGCTAGCTCGGTATTAAGTTCTTTTGGATACTGGAAGACAGATTGCCTAGTTCAAACACAACAAGCATTTCGGAGAGAATTCGACATGCGCTATATTTCAAGCAAACCAATAATTTTATCGACAATAAGAAAGTTGGCAACAAATGGCTCCTTCCTTAGTGAGAGTGGAAAAAGCTTGCAATGGCTCACTCAAGCTTATGTTGATGATGTTGAAGTTTATTTAATTCACTAAAGAAATAATTGATCCTTTAAGGATACTCATATAGCCCATTGCAAATAGCAATGAAGGTTTTACGAATAGAATGCATACATTGAAGGACCCAGACCTGGAAGGCGAGTACGTTATTTGCAATAGTTCCAGGCTTTTCTTACCCCAGACATTCTTTCCGTAACACATTTTACACATGAGGTGTGGGTTCCACCTGTCAAGTTACACCAACACGCAAAACAGCAGATATGAGCGGTTAGAATCCCAAAATTATCCACAAAACAAACACCACTACATATGGAAAACAGTTGGCGTGGAGCTTACTTCCAGAATGTTGGCGCCTTTTACTTCGATGAAACGGTAAACGGCGAGGTTTTCGTATGTATTTCCATTGAATTCAGAGAATAACTCTATGACGAGGAGTTGTCGGCTACTTCCAACAAGATGGTGCTTCTTCGGTGAATCTCAAAGAATGTATGCCCCTTCCGCCCCCAGATCACCTGACCTAATCTCTCCAGACCTCTACTTATCTTAAGAACAGAGTATACAGGAATAGACCGCGGACATTTGCTGATTTCCAAGAGGTCGTTAGAGATGAAATCAACAACGCTGATGAGGATAACTTGTGAGGACGATATAGAATACCGCACGAATACAGCTTTGTTTGGATTAAGATTTTTTTTTTTTTTTTTTTTTTTTTTAATTTACGGACGCTCTTTAACATCTCAGGTCATCAGCGTCCAATTCAGGGCATGAAATGTCCGACAAATTTTTTTCAGAGGCCTCTTCTTTCAGACTTGAGGTTCTTTTTTTCCATATTGGTTCAGAAGTTTAAAGTTTTTAAAGTGAAAACCTATATGGATCGCATAATTATGAGACATAATCGATCATGTGAATTCAGCGCAGTCCCATGGAATTGTGCCAGAAACTCTATTCGTTGTTAGGATAGAATTCGATTGAAGATTCCCATTCCTTGGACAGTTATTCTAACAAAGTGCTGCATCTGTTCCTAAGAAACAAAACATTCACAGTGACCAAGTCGCATAATGCTGCACATTCATTAAAAGTTGTGAAACAACCTAAACACGAGGGCGTCCAACAATAGACTTAGCGCGCACAAAGGTCCATTCATTACATTAGGCAAGATATATTCTCGCCTTAACAATGCAAGTCCCACGAAGCGATTTCCATGCCACACTGAGCCACACAGTCGCATTTTGATTAACCTAATGCTATCAAGACAACTCTTTTGTCGAGTCTCACCAGCCGCCACTGGAGGTGCTCCCTCGGGGCGAAGTGTTTCTAAACAACACGCACGCCTGCTCGCTTGGCCTATTTAGTTGATGAGCTTGTTTTGATATGCGCTGCACCAAAACGTAACTAAGTTTTCGTTTCGTCCACCTCCCTTGAGAATACGATTTGCACGTGCACAGATCTAATTCACTCTTCTCTTTACAGGTGTTAGTTATATGTTTCTTTGTTTAACTTCATTTCCACATATGAGTTTACCTGTTTGGTCTGTTCTTCATTCACAGTTAATATGCTTTGCGTGTGCATCTATTTGTTCATATTATATAATTTCGTGTGCACAGAACATGTTCCCATATTTCAGATATTACCTAGACGACGAAGTATTTCTAGGTTCTTAATCTAACATGAAAAATCTACTGCACCACGAACCAACATTATAATTTCTAAGCTTTCTAAAAACTTACCTTTTTCTACAAATGACTGTTATATATTTACACTGCTTTATTAAATATATTTTTTAATTTTAATATTGTTTAAAATTAATATAATAAAGTTAATGAGCGAGTTAATCCTAGCAAATATGAAGAATCGTCAATTCGTCCGAAAGGTAGATAATAATAAATAACAACATTTGCAATATTTTTAATTTTAATATTGTTTAAAATTAATATAATAAAGTTAATGAGCGAGTTAATCCTAGCAAATATGAAGAATCGTCAATTTGTCAGAAAGGTAGATAATAATAAATAACAAAATTTCCGATAGGCAGAAACAATGTCCAATTCGGAAAACATCGGAAGCATTTGATGACGCTGGTCATAATGCCACCTTCAGTTATGCTCTGACCGTGTTCTCTTATGGCAAAGTGGACAAATGCATGTGTCTGGTAATTATAACTACATCCTTTCGAATCCTCGTTATGCTTTTTTTTTTTGTTAGTTTTGCAAGTAATATTAATGTTAAAACCTATGACAATATGTATTTGAGTTTTAAGGCATTTATGCTCTAGCACAAAACAGAAATTAATTATGTAACTTTTCAAAATAAATGCCACATTGATAAGTATTATAAAGAGAAAAACTAAAAGTAATAACAAATTGTTTTATTTCACTAAAATCAATTGTTAATTTCCTATTTATTTTGAAAACAAATATTACTTCATCTGTTTGTGTGTGAGCAATAAATGATCTTGTAATTATTATTATTATTATTATTATTATTATTATTATTATTATTATTATTATTATTATTATAACTTGTATAATAAGCATAGTTTTACTTGCAAAAAATAATAAAAAATTCACGCATGTTTAGGATTCGAACATTTTAGTTGTCATTACTAGATTCCTGCAATTAACCGCTGGACTAACAGCATATGTTTGCAATGGAGAATTCGATGTGATTGGCGATGATAGAATGAATCTAAAGGCCGTAATACCCCCACCCAGTAACATGTCATGAATTGAGAGTTCAGCAGAACAAAAAAAAAAAACTGTATACGCCACCCTGGTACCTGATTTCCTAAACCAGGGCGTGTATATTAAATTTTCCATTTATTGTTATTATAACTATACAATTCAATAATATTTTAATACATTATTTTACAGATTTTCCTAATAACTAGATTAAAATAATATAATAAAGCAACAAAAAATAAAATAAAATAATTAATTGAACCAAAATATAAATTTACTGAGCTACTTCCCAAATTAATCTTCCAAAATCTACAAAACTACCAAATTAACAATATTACTGGGAGCCGGTAGGAAGCTGGTAGCCAGCTATTCTATCCTTTAAATTTATTCCATAACTATACAACTACTAACCACTGGTTACCAGCGATATGTACTGGTATCCAGTACTCGGCATAAATTCTCTTAAATTGGACATTATCCTTAATTGTTTAAATTCTCCTTAATTTATTACAATCATAATAATATCCTTCTCTTTGACAACTTACTTCACTTAAAGTTCATTTATCATTATTAGCCTTTCCTACTCATTTCATTTATTTGTCCCAACATTTGAACTCATTAAACACTATTACCTCGCTTCCACCATATTACTCTCCATCTTTTCTTCCCAACCATTCCTTCTTCCATCTCGCTTGATCCTCCTGATTCCCTGGTTGCACCATTTCTTGCACTCAGCTCCTCCTCTCAAGACACCACTTCTCCATCCGCCATTTCCTGCCGCGACTCATTCCCGTGTATCTCCAACACCCTTCCTTCTTCCATCTTCTTCCCGGTGTCAAAACTCTTATAGGTATATTCTCTACTTCAGGTTGTAAATCATCCCCGTTTATTATACTTTTTAGTCATTTACATCTCCATATTCCCTTCTTCCTTACCTTTATCTTCCCCTTCAAATATTCTCTTCCTGTTCATTTAATTAAAGTTATTTTGTATATTTTCTATTCTTGTTAAGTTATTTGTGTTTGGGGGTTGTCTTTGCATACGTAATCGTTATGATCTTCTTACCTCGTCCTCAGCTTTTTCATTACATCTTATTATCTGCTCTTGTGGTATTACCTCTTCCCGTGCTTGGCTACTTATTTTGAGTGCGGCCTGCTTGAGGTATTTATATAGGCCCTTATTTCTAAGTATATGTGCCACCTGATGGCCACTTAAAATTTCTCTTTCTTCTCTCACATGTTCTAAATAGCGTGTGCATTCAAATAACACATGCTCTGGGTTATTCTGTGTTTTGCAAAATGTACAGATATCGTCCTCTGTTCTGTTAATTTTCTTCCAATAAGTTTTGTAAGGCCCGTGTCCTATAAGGTAATGTATCATGCCTTTGGTAGGTTGTATAAATTTTAGTTTTAATCTCTCAAAAATGTTATTAAATAAGTCGAAGTTCTCCTGCCTGCCTCGGCATTTTCCCATTCGTGTTGCCATTGTTCTTTTAATTTATGTTTTATTTCATTTAAATTGTTGCAGTGACTGCCGATTATTAAACTTACTTTCTCCAAGTTGCCTTTCTTCAACCAATAAACAGCGCCTCTTAATTTAATCAATAGGTCAATTGGCCATATTCCTGTTACTACAAAAAGGGTCATAGTGGGTGAGGTGCTTAATGCCCCTGTAAATCTTAATAACATCTTTCTTGGTGATCTTCTTAATAGAGTTTTTATATGGACATCCTTCATCCTCAGAGCCCAGACCCCTGCTCCATAAGTCATTATTGAAGCAAAAATGCTCGTGTAGTATGCTGTAATTAATGGAATTTTAAAATTCCACTGAACTAATCTTGCTAATTTCATCATAACGTTTTCGGATTTTTTTTTTCGTACATATTCAGTGTGTTTCCTAAAGTTTAGTTTCTCATCTAAGCAAATTCTCGAATATTTTGCTTCTTTTTGGCGTCTTATATTTTGGTTGTTATATTTTATGCATGGATCTCTTTTGAGATTACCTTTCAAAAGCATGTAGCCTGATTTAGTTGGAGCGACTTGGAGTTTAGTTTTACTACACCAATTACTTAATTTATTAGTTAATTCATTGGCTCTTTTTTCTATATATGCTCTATTATTTCCTTCTATTAGAAATAAAACATCGTCGGCATACGCGATGGTTTTTGCCACATTTTCATCGTTGTTTAGTTTGTCTAAAAGAGTTTCCAAAACTATGTCCCAAAAAATTGGTCCTAAGATCGAGCCTTGGGGACATTCCTTAGTTATATCTCTGTAAATTGTTTCTTCAGTACTTTTTACATGAACCCTTCTGTCTTTGCAGTAGTCCATTAATACTGCGTATAGACATTTAGGGAGATCTATTTCCCGTAACCTCTCAAATAGTACCGGACACCATAAATTATCGAAAGCGCCAGAAATGTCAATTAGAATTCCAATTAAATATTTTGAGTTTCAGTTATTGGCCATATCTAATAGGTGGTTTATTGAGTCTTGAGTCGATTTTCCTTTTCTAAAGTCGAATTGATTGTTATTCATAACCGTTATGATCCTAAATTCTTTTAAACTTTTCAGACGAGTGCTTCTAAGATTTTTCTAAGAGTATTTAAGAGGCATAAGGTCTATATGATTTCGGCTCCTTAGGATCCTTGTCGGCACTTTTCTTTAAGATAATAACTTTTCCTGCTTTCCAGCAATAGGGAAAGCGCCCTTGCCATATACAGTCATTAAAAGTCGACATAAGAACGGTGTAATTTTATCTTCCATATTTATCAGAACTTCATTCATTACTCCATCTGAACCTGCTGCTTTATCCCTTTTTAGCTCATTTATAGCTAACTTAATTTCCAACACATCAAAGGGGTAGATTAGTCTATTATTTCTATATATGGTCTTCATATCCACTCTTTTTTGAATGTGCTGATATTATCCTTACTTTTATCATCTTGTGGAAGTAACTCGTCCAAAAGGGCATTTACAGAGCTTTTCCAGTCTGTAGTCATTTCACCATTGTCTTTTTTTATTGTATTTAGAATATCCGGTTTCTTGATTTTTTCCATAATAATTTTATAGGGCATTCCCCATATATTGGTGTCTAATTTCTTTTCTACGAATGTTTTCCATGAGTTCGTCCTTGTTTCTTCTAAAGTGGTTTTATATTTCTTTTTAGCTTCTGTATATTTATTTAGGTTTCCCTCCCTTTCTTCTGCAATTACAGATCTTTGATAAATATCTTCTTAGTTTCCTAACTTTGCTTCTTGCTTTTTGCAGTGCATCCGTCCAAATAGTATCATAATATTTTTTGGGTATGGTTGTGGGAACAGATTTCTCCATGGCCTTTCGTATTGTTTGGACAAGGTTATCGGCGTCCTTATCAATAGACTCTCCTTCGTATTGTATTTTAAGCTTTCAAATTCCTGTCTCAGAAGATTCCAGTCTGCTTGTTTGTAATTGTAAATTTTCTCTCCTCTTCCTTCTTTAAAAGTTGAGCCGAACAGAACTTAAGACAAATGAACACTCCTGGAGTGAATTACTTTCTCTCTCTCTCTATCTTGCTTTGTTCTAGGGTATGCCAATAAACTGACGCTAGGAACTTTTATGTTGATGAACTATTATATTTTCAGGATTTTTCTAAATGCAGTTTACCTAAAACAAATGTAAGAGGTAAGTATATGTTTAAATTTATACAACATTTATAAATTATGCAAATTATTATTAGTTAGCATTAGTTAGCATTGTTCGCAAGTAGTCAAATGAATGTTGTTTAACGCCTGTTTTTGCTAGAGGTACCACAGGCGATGGACACTAATGATACATGAGATGAAATGATAGCATTGGGAAAGGATTTATTTTTAAGGAAGGAAACGTTCCAGGCCTAAGTTTAGGGTACCTCCCCGGCATTTGCCATTAATGAGGACTGAGGAAAACTTGGAAAAACTTCAGTCAGGGAGGACGGTCCTGGCGGGATTCTAACCCCAGACCTCCCATTCACAGATCCGTGCCTTAACGACCTCGGACACCCGTGGCGGTTCAAGTAGTCAATTTTTTTTGATTGATTTATTTATGAACGCTCTTTAACATCTCAGGTCATCAGCGTCCCATTGAACTCAGGGCGTGAAACGGCCGACTAATTTTGCTCAGAGGTCTCTCTTTCAAGCTTGAGGTTCTTTATCGTGTCGTAAATGTACGACAGGGGACCCACGGCTTTACTTCCCTTCCGAAGAAAGCCATACTTAGGATTTTTACTCCCCGGAAAAATCCATCGGTCCTGGTCGGGTTCGAACCCGCGATCTTGGGTGTAGGAGGTAGTAACTCAAGTAGCCAAGCATCCCTGGTTCATCTTAATATGTTTCATATTCTACAGTAATGGAGTACAGTCAATTCTGCACGGTCAGTCAATTTCTCTTTTCTCTTATTCGAATTTAATTCTAAAGTGACCTAACCTAACCTATTCTTTGTACGAACCAGGAATTGTCAATTATTCTCATTTCTGTCTGCACGTTGTTTTCCCATCTCTTTAGTGTTCTTCCATTCCTGCTCAGCCATGTTACTGATACGGACTAATTATACTTTGAGATGTAGATTGATATTAACTAAGGATGTAGTATTTCGAACAAGAATGCTCAAATGGAAATGTAATATTGTTCAAATACTTAAAAAAATGTTTGTTTCTAAAATAAAAGTAAAACTATAGCTTTAGTGTCAGGAAAAATAACGTTAGAAAAATTAAAAGGCTTTATGAAAAATGTTTTTGGGAAGGAAGGTTGTAAAGAAAAGTAAGTTTATGAATTAGGATTTAGAAAAAATGATAGGAACTTGTTTTCTTTTATTTGACTGTTATTTTATTCCTATATCGTAAAAATGGATATTTCTATTTCGATCCAAAAAATTAGGAGAATCCTCTTCATAACTGTGTGTCAACTGCACTTGGCTATTGTCAATTTGATATGCGCTTAGGCTAAGTTAATTGATCTTACAAAGCCTTGTCACGCATAAATTCAATGTTTTCTGCAGTTGTTCTAGGTATTCCATCACCTATATATCAGCTCTTTATTTAGTGTATTTTCGTCCTGACGTACACATACGAATTGTTTTCATACATTGACAATATAGAATTTTTTTCATTAAATAGGAAATAATTATTTACAAAATGCACACACTTACATTATTTTTATAACACATGTCATAGATTAACTATCAAGATATCTTTAAAAACATTTGTTATAATTTTGAACAAGATGGTATCATTTATTAATTACTCTCCATTATTTAAAAATATAATGCGAATGCTCTGATAAAAATAAAACTAGCAAGTGTAACCTTACCTAACCTAATTGAATGTATCTTTGAAAGTATCTTAACTTAACTCTTTCTAACCTAGACTGACTATATTTACCAAACCCCAATACGGAAAAAATGGCAGCCGAAGTCGCCTTATTATTACCAACAGCAATTGCAAAACTTTTATGTTGTATTATGTTTACAAGATGACATAATTTGTCATTAGAAAATACTTCAATTTTTTTAAGAATCTGAAATTGTTTACAGATAATATTTATCATGCATAAACGAAGTATAAAATAATATGAATTATAAACGTTTCTACTGGTAAGCACAGCTATTTATAAATACAGGAATTTTCAAATAATTGGACACCTTAAAACTAGATCGACATATGTGGAACAGCTTCATATTTATCATCATACACTTTAAGAAAAAGAACATAGTCATTCTTGGAAATAGTTATACAATAGTGTACCTGTCTTGTCTTCACCTCCTTCAAAGGAATCGAAACCTAATATTCTGCCCATACCATTCATTAAAACTCTCTTCATCTCGCTCCTAAACCCGCTTCATACTTTCTTCCGGATCTTTTCTTTCATTGCTAACCCTCACTGTCACATAAGATGGTAGGTTAAGGAAAATTGCCCAAAGAAAATGTTCTTCCTAACCACAAACGTTGGTACGAAATGTTTAATACACACTTCAATTTCATCATTAACTTCAAAACTTGCATGGTGTATTGTATACTCTTTATTCACACCTCCTTTAATTACTGCTATTTAGGAAATGTAAATATGGTATTATGCGTGCACTGTCCATAATTAATATATAGTAGAGCAACCCGTGCTATACTATTTCTATTACACAACTTCTGGTGTGGTTTCACTAAGTCAATAAAAAAACTAAAGAACTAACAACTATTAATTATTTACTTTTAACTATAAATCACTGTAATATACCAGATAACTGCAACAAGTCAAATAAAAAAAAGTATGTGTTTAGTAGCATCAACTTGAACGATATTACTACAAGTGTATTTGTATTTGCATAATCGCACACATAGCATGAGGCCCCTAAAACTCTCATCATCTCGATCGAAACCCCTCTTCATAGGCTTTTTCGGGTTTTTCCTTTCTTTGCTAACTACACCATAACATACGATGACAGATTAGAGGAATTTGCTGGGAAAATGTCCTCCCTATCCGCAAAGTTTGGAACGAAACGTTTAATACACATTACAACTTTATCATTAATTTCAAAATTTGCATGGTGTTAGTTTTTTATGCATTCCTCCTCTAATTACTGCTATTTAGCAAATGTAAATATGGCATTTTGCTGTGCACTGCCATAATAGTAACATACAAGAGCAATCCATGTGATACTAACTCTTTATATTAAGCAAGATGACGGTGTGAATTCATTAAATTAATATTAACTTAATAATAAACAAAACAAATAAGACGCTACTGTTGACTTATTTCCAACTATAAACCATTATAATAAACCAGATAACTGCAAAATGATAACGTCATATAATTAACGCATTTCACCATGTTGTCTGCTATCAATACATAGCCTAACTTACTATAAACAAACACAACTTATTCTTTTCCAATCTAATCTATTCTAACCTAACCTAATCTAACACAAATTAGCAAAAATTAAGTAATTTTAAAAACAGAAGCCTAAATAAAGACATTAGGATGCGGCAAAATAAAATGACAATTATAAAATATGTAATTTATTTCTTGTTTTGCATCACTTTTTGCTTATAATAATTTTTGTAAACTTTATTTTCAGTACTTGTATATTTAAATTTTAATTCCATATCTAAATGCAACTCCTTGCTGCAGTTAACTGTACTACTGAACGCAAATTGCCTACGAAGACTTAAAAACACAATCCGAGAAAATTTTATTTTCATTGACGCCCGTAATTGGCAACAGGGAGAGAGTCCAGCAAACTTATCTGCTTCAAACGGCATTATTCACGTTAATGGCGCCACCTGTCCATGCCAGGTGTTAACAGATCAAACAAACAGAGCACACAAAGAAACGCATCATCATGGGCGTGATTGCGTTTTGTTTTCTGTCTGCACGCCTGTGTAGGTAGCTCAAACATTCATAACTGGCTTGGCGCGACAACAAACGCAGGCGGCTCAGAGTTCCTAAATCACCTGCTGATGGATATGGTTAATAATAGCCACGTACTTTATTACATAGACGTTAGGAGACAATACCAGAGAAGCAACAATACTGGCTAAGGCAACAAAGGAACAAAGTGGTTGGTCCAAAACATCTATTCAGATGCTGAAAAATAATGGCTTCTTCTTTTCCTTTCACTAATGAGAACATCATCATGAAACTCTTTAGGACCTTAAACGTCAGCCCAGTTTCTTGTTTAGCTACTATAATGTTGAGAAATTTCTTAGGAGCCAGCAATAATATGTAAAATATTGTCATTATTTTATTATCGAATATCAAATTTATGTCTGACGAAAGCCGTCAAACTTATCTCTTCTATAATAAACTAAGAGATAAGGATCTTAAATCAATTGTACCCGCTCCTGTTTAAATATAGTAGGGTAAGGTCGGGGGAATCGGCTCAAAAATTGGAAAAGTCTTCATGGCAGACAAGTCTTTCATATAAATTATGATCACTGTACATGCTTACAAACTACATTATTCTATGAACACATATCACTATTTAACACATAATAAATATTATCTCGAGTTCCGTAAAATGATTTTGATCGCCTTTCTCAAGTAGAATGAATCGGGTCAAATAGACAGGTGAATAAGGACAATTCACATATTGAAATATCACATGAGAGCAACTTATTTCCCACAGAGAAATTTCTTTTTGCCCACTGCATCAGCACATCTCTCATGATTCCCTTTCCCTTGCCTTGACATTGAATCCAGTCACCAAGTTTGACGTATTTGGGGATCACTGTATTTATCTTGAAGAGTTCACATCATCATTTTCATCGGTGCTTGATGAGTTTGATGATGACGTAGACAGATTACGTATTTACTTATTACTGACCTGCCTGGTGTTACTTTCTTGTTCAGGAAACAGTTTTCTTTTCCTTTGTAACCGTACTGCAGTCTAGAATGTTTTCTGGAGAAGTCAGAAGAACTGCCGTTTGCTTCCTGCCAGAATGTTTTGGTGTTCTCTAATTTGGAGATGGCAACAGCTTGTGGAATGAGATCGAAGGGTTTAGAAATTCGTTCGTTTCCTGCATTAGTTAGCTAAGGCTAACTCATGTTCAAGTGGTCTTTCTGATAAAAATTTTTCATAGTTTGACTTAGAACCAGAAGGCAAAAACTCATGTTCAGCCAGTGCATTTTCATTAACTGGATAGACGCCTGTAGAACGAAATCCGCTTCCTGCAATCGCCGGTGTGGCCTCCTTCAACCATGCTGCATTGAAAAGTCTCCCAGTAGTTAGTTAGTTGATCTTTCTTCCTTCTTTTGTGTTGCGCAGTAGTAGATTTTTAATGATTTAAAAATGACCTGTCCTGTTGCTGTAAGCGGCGGTTGTATGGCTGGGTAGACATATAGTTATGCTGTTTGCTTCACAGAACTGGAGCGCTGGTAACCTTTTATGTGACGTATGACCATCTAAAAGTAAGATGCAAGTTTCAGGAACCCGAGAGCGTGAAAAAATTTCAGTAGCAAAGAAAAGAATTTAGCCACATCTTCTCTATTTAGGCCATTGCTCCGTGCAAAAGAGAGCCCTTCTGCTTTTCTAAATGAAATATTCGGGTTTTGTTCCCTCAATCTAATTAACCACTCTTAACCTGCCATTTTATTTGCATTCGAGAAAGTGTTTTATTTTATTGGACCGCGAGAACATAAAGGCAGCCCTCCTGACGTATTTGAATCCAATAGAACTCCGCAAGCAGACAATTTCACGATTCTTATAACTAATTCTAGTTCCTAATCCTTAATAAATATTTTTGACCACTCTTTACCTTAGGTATAATCGCTTTGCAGCCGCTATTCAATAGAGGACTACGGAATTCAAAATATTCTGCAGCGTGGCGCTGGTTTCTACCTTCTTTAATTGCCTTCAGCATGTCATTTCTGTCCACTTAGAGGTTGTTTTTCGTTTGTATTTCATTATTTATAATTATAAACAAAAAGAGAGAAAAAAACTTAAAATACCAATTTCGAAAATATCGACCCAATTTTGTGACCCGATTCGAC
This sequence comes from Metallyticus violacea, assembly GCA_030762175.1. Taxonomy (NCBI): domain Eukaryota; kingdom Metazoa; phylum Arthropoda; class Insecta; order Mantodea; family Metallyticidae; genus Metallyticus; species Metallyticus violacea. The sequence goes on from CM060830.1 coordinate 64,580,782, forward strand.
GGAAATACAGGCTTTTGTTTGATTATGTTGATACACCTGCACAAGCATAATAAAGCACGGGAACCGACATAATGACAGAATAGTTTAAGTAATTAGAATAAGTAATGCTCAATAAATAACTAAGAAAATTATCCCAACCATTTCCATAGTACTTTTATATTATTTTAAAAAAGAAAATCAAATACGAACTCGCCTCAAACTACACAGTAATAAACACGTCTCGCACTGAATTCTTTCTCCCAACTTCTGGACGAAGTTCTAATAGTTGTTGCCAGATAGTAGTACTTCCATAAGTACGTCTTGTTTGATAATGAGGGCGTAATTTAAAAAAAAATTGATCCTATTCTCCTTTTGACCCGATTCACCCTTTCCTGCCATATATATATATTAACATGCGTTTTCATTATTGCAAATCTATGAGTCACACTACATTGTTGTTATTCCAGTAGTACTCTATTTTTTTTTGCTTTCTTTAGTTGATAAATTTCCGCATATATGTCAAACAATTTCCCAGTACATGTGGAGTAAATTATAAGGGAATTAATTTTTTTGTCATGCATTACTTCCCAAATATAAGTAGAGTACTGTGGACATTTTCTTTACATTACACACACACACACACACACACACACACACACACACACACACACACACATATATATATATATATATATATATATATATATATATATATATATATATATATATATATGCAATTGTTGTTTGATGTCCGTGCTTCCGCATTGGTCATGACTGAGCTGATTGGCTAAAGCAAGTTGAGACTTGTCAGTCGAAAAGGGACGGTGAGCGAATGGCAGAGAGGGTATTACGTGGATAGTCTCAAAAAGAAATAGACGGAGAGAGAGTATTCCCTTCCCGAGCCTTACAGCAAGCAATATGCTGCAGTGTTCCAGGATGGAATGAATGAATAGTGTTTAACGCCCGTTTTCGCTATAGAGGTATCACAAGCGATGAACAATGATGATACATGAGACGAAATTATATATTGGGAAAGGATTTATTATTAAGAAAGGAATCGTTCCAGGGCAAAGTTTAGGGCACCTCACCGGCATTTGCCATTTATGAAGACTGAGGAAAACCTGGAAAAAAAAAATTCAGTCAGGGAGGACGGTCCTGGCGGGATTCGAACCCCAGACCTCCCACTCACGAGTCCGCACCTTAACGAACTCGTGCCACCCGTGGCTGTGTTCCAGGGTGGGTTTATTTCAGATAGTTAATTAGAAATTTGGAACACTTAACTCTAATCAAGGTTTTAAATGTTAACATTCAATTCTAATGTATGTTTAATTAATAAAATTCAATTCTGGACTATTAAAATTTTAATTAAATATCAGAGCTTTGTTAATATAGTTCTGCTTATTGCAAAGCTGTTATCTCGATAAAGATCTGCTCTGATGAGATGTTGTAGTTATTTTGTTTCCCAGTAAGCCAGTTTGTGTGATATTACTTGTTACTAATGAAGTATAATAAAAGTTAGAGGAATAAGTTGTATATTCTTAATGTTACTGTGCATACTTTTTCCTTTCTTTCAATAATCCCCTTTTCACGTGTCATCTACGAGTTTGCATTGTGATTTCATACATTAGCAAGTATCCAATCATTTAAAAGTATGTATATTAATGTGTAAAGTTACCAATGTTTTACTTGGGAAATGGTTAATGTCCTTGTATTAAATTACATGAATAGAAACAGATATGAGGAAGTTATTATGTACTTACACATGGCAGATATCACGGAGTTGCCCCTAAAGACAAATTTGAAAAAAGTTCATTGATATGGAAGCTACATGATAATTTTGTCAAATAGCACCAGTGAAAAATCAGATTTCAATTAGGAATCCATGATACTGTGCATGGTCTTCACGGGTGCAAGAAGTTTATCAAAGGGCAATTCATCAGATGTGGTTTCAAAGCGTGGTCAGCCAGTATGAAATATGGTTATTGCCTGAAGTTTCATTTATACCAGGATGTCCTAATAGTTCTCATATTGGGTGAACCAGTTGTACAAAAGGTGATGCAGAATATATCCCATAGGGTTCTTTTTTACAAGCTCTGTTCTCGTACTGTAATTCAATGAACTTTGGCCTGCACATAAATAATTTACATGTCATTACAATATCATTTATTTAAAAAAAATCACTCCCAAATAAAAAATCCAATTTTTTATATTTATGTACATGACAAATTATCATGATATGTGATAGGAACTGTAATCGATATTAGAAAACATTTAAAACGTTTTTACTATGTAGAATGTACGATGCACATTAATGCTTATTGCTCAGGATAAATCAAAGTACCATTTTGTCTTTGCTTCTACAGATAGTATAGAGATCATGTATCACTTTATTTGTACGCTATGAGCGCTGCTTACTTTTTGGTATATTTAATGCAGAAGGTTATTGCTTCCAGTGGTTTTGCAATGACTGCAGTGCTTTTTGGTACGATCTTAATTTTTCTTACAAGTCCTGAAGTTATCAGCGTTGTACATCTGATTACTGAACCAAGTGGTCAGCCAGCCATATGAAATTTATCTGCAAACTTTTTTCAAAGTGTTCCTTTTTGTAGGTAGCATAAATGCAAGTAGAGCAAAAATAGTTCTTGAATTCCATCTATCGTTGCTGATGATTGGAATTTTTTGAAACCTAATCATTGAGAAATGCCTCTTTTCTTGAAAAAGAATCTAAGCACACGTATTAGGTGGCACAGAAGTCAAATATTCCCTCTCCAGTGTGATTTATCAAGTATATCTTAAGTTTCGCTCACAAACGATGCTTTAATTTCTCATAGATATCTACCAGTTGGAACACAAGTGGGTATTCAATCTTTGGAGAATGAGTATTTTCACTAATTTCTTTATCCCTCATCAAATGGAGAATTCTGTCCAGAATATGAAAATGAGAATCGATAAATTGGGGTGAACCGATACCCTTATCCGTAAAATATTTTGCAGTCTGACAACAATTCCAGTTGTTACCAGTGTTAACGCTGGTTATGTCAGCAACAATAAATTAACTGCAACCCACAAACTGTATTCATCAAGAACTTCAGCAATTCCTTCAACAATTTGGGCATTTCCATTTTTGAAATGCTATGTAGGCAATTTTACTTTAGTTATTTCATTTTTAAGTACCAGTACCTTATATTCATATCCCTTAATTTGTTTCCTATAAAAATGTAATTTTTTTTAAACATGTCGGCCTTTAACTAATAGCCTCTTTGAAAATTGATTTGTAAATTGCAGCTTGGCTTGAATGTCAATACTACCACATGACAATTGTGCATATATTTTTGCAGTGTGACTCGTTGATACTTTTGTGGATGTTACCAAGTTGCTTGCTATCTTTACTTTGTTGTATTTCCTTTTTGTTACAAGAGTGCTCTTACCTTCATCATTATAATCGTTGTTTTCACTTTCAGTCACAGTACCGCTACTAACAGCATTACCAATGTAAGGTTTTGATGTTGAAATTTAAATTGATTCATTGTGTACTTTTCGTCTTCTTGTAGGATGAAACTTGCAAATTTACCTCATGAGTAGCCCACTCCTTTGCTTTGAAGTTGCAGATGTGCAATCTTTATTCTCGGTAGATAACCACTACCTCTTTACTTTTGTAATGTCAAAAAGTTTATGCGTTATACATACATTTGTGTGTATACTCTTGTTGAAGCATTTCACCCGTCTTAACAAATTTCATCATAAGTTTTTAGAACTTAGTGAATTTTTTGTATTGCTTGATTTGATAACGAGGAACAGTTTTAACAGTTTTGTTATTTCCTTAAAAACTCCGCCATTTCCTCCTTTCTTCCTTTGATCTTTGTTTCAAAAAACACGCACTGTCCAATAATTTGTGTGGAAGAGGTATTCTCCATTTTTCTTGTAATGATGATTCCTCGAAAGGTACACTTCCTCTTTTTCTAGTAATTGCTGGAATGTCACCAGACACTGTTCCAGATTTCTTTATTCTTTTGTGTGGTATTATATCTTTTTTGTGCAACATTATTTTTTTTTTGTAAAAGAGGAAAAAATATAATATAAACGCATGTCATGTACTGTTACTAATGCTTAAATAGCAGTACTTATCAGCACACAACGTCACCATACACTAATGCATTATCCTAACTGAGCACATTCAGCGGTTCGGTAATGTTCAAATATTGTGATTAGAATTTTTTAATTTGGGGTGTCATTTTTTAAAAAACTGACAAGAATTAGGGACTTTATTATAATTTTAGACCAAAGTTCACTAATACAGGAAATATTTAATTTGACCAAAAGTCAAAAAGGTATAACTCTAATATCCAAGTTCATTATCCTGCAATCATTTTTTCCTAGTTTTCTAAATAATTCTTCTTTGCTGCTGATGAAGTTATCTCAAATAATTCTGAAAGGAACAAATCGAAGAGAGAATCACCTAAAAATGCACCCTATTTTTATCAACGGCATAAAGGTCATCACAGCGCATACCATTCAGAAATGAGAGCGCGCAAACAATATAATGGAAAGAAAACAGCGCAGTTATAGTTATTTCAGATGGGTTTAGTATTTATCCTTTAGGGAATATGCAAATATATTTTGCTGTATAAAAAGAAAATAACTGTTCTGCAACTCTATCTGATCAAATAATTAATATGTGTATAGACAGATTAGACCAAATGTACCAGCACTTAGCAACATACGAAATTGGAATTGGGTGTGATGTATGTATACTCTTGTTGTAGCCTGGTTACTGGATGTTGCTACAAACAAAACTTGGATTCTAGTAAAAGATAAGAAGTTAGTGGTTAACTTGACCTATAAAAAAGTCTCAATCGCCATTCTTAGAGGTATGGGGTTCAATCCTCGTTTCCTGGTCCATCAAGACCAATAAACTTAAAAAATAAAATTGTAAGTGTAGCCCGTAAATTTGCAGGCCATCGTCTTATTGTGAATTGCAGAAATAAAACAATTAAGGATTGTAAGCATCCTTCTTGCGTGATCAATGTAAATGCTCAGTTTCATATATAACACAAACAATATATTCTAGAAGGAATGATTTCTTACTCATAGTAATGTATATATATATATATATATATATATATATGTGTGTGTGTGTGTGTGTGTGTGTGTTCCAATATAAGCTGTCTTTTATGCCATGTATGCCCACTGGATAGTTAAAGACCCACTATTTAAATAACAAAATAAAAATGTAAACATTGATAGATAAAACACCGATATGTAAAACACATTTAAACTAAAACAATTACAAAAAATAATTACGGGCATAAATGAATTGATGCCACAGCACAGTGGTTACACTCACCATGTTTATTTCGTTTAGGTTTTTATAAGAACTGTCAAGATTGGGTGGATTTAAAAATTATACCTTCCGAACATAAAGACATGATCAGTTGTGATATGGATATAAGTTATTCACAAAACAGCTTCGCATTGTTCTCACTGCCATTTCCTTAACTTTTAGAGTATAGCGAATAATACATTAACCTTTAGAAGACTATAACAGGTACTAAAACCGAGGTGTAACACCTATTTCGGCAGCAGCTCCTGTTTTTCATAAAAGTAATAATCGCTTCCGAAAATACTAGATAGGTAATCCCTACTTTCTTGTTCTGTAAGTGAAGTAATCCAAAGCTATACTTTCTACTCAGATAGTTTTGAACTATAAACTCTAAATCGGATAAAAATGTAGTAGTAGTAGTAGTAGTAGTAGTAGTAGTAGTAGTAGTAGTAGTAGTAGTAGTAGTAGTAATAGTAGTAGTAGTAGTAGTAGTAATAGTAATAGTAGTAGTAGTAATAGTAGTAGTAGTAGTAGTAGTAGTAGTAGTAGTAGTAGTAGTAGTAGTAGTAGTAGTAGTAGTAGTAGAACTAGTAGCAGCAGTAGCAGTAGTTTATTTATTTACAAAATAATTTGTTACACACATAATTCATCTATTTTGCATGGGTGCTGGAACCGTACTTTACAATACACCAAGAAATACAAGAAATTGCACAAACCGATTTGTAAAACTTAAGAGACATACAATATGTTTACCTATATTAAAAAATAAAGAAATCAATAAATTAAAAAAAGAACACAGAAAAAGCCTTTTAAATGCATAAATAAAATAAAATTAAATATATGTATAAATATTTCCAAAATAGTGTAACCAATTTTCCACTATCAATATTCTCGGTCACCTGCCTTTTCCGATTGAGCTGTCTCACTTTGTTTAAAATTTTACCTACTCCCTCTTCCCCCTTCCTGCTAGCCAGCAAAGCTCAACACTGCCTTCTCCCCCCGTTAAAAATAAGCCCGGTAGACATTTTTTTCTCCGTTCTTCCGTTTCCTTGCAGTTTACCAGAATATGTTTTGAAGAATCTTTCTCCGCACATATAGGGCAGATATTCGTACTCACCTGTTACTTTATTCATCCCCCATGCATCTAACCTAAACCAAGGAGCCCCTGATTGCTGTGTCCGGTCCCTGTTTGGATATAATGCTCCATTCCCCAACATCATTTTCATTTCTGATTGTATTTAGCGAAATTTTGCAGCTGGAACTCAAGGCTACCTTTATTATGTTAATAAGTTGATAGTAATGACAATTACCTTGGTATAAAATTGAGGATGCAGAGTTATATTTATTAAAGTAATTAGTTGAAAGAATATTTACTATGTATATAATATCATGATTCAAAATTATATTTATTATGTATTGATATGGTTATTTCTTACTTGTGTAGATGATTTGAGACATGTATGTGTATTTTTGGTACATAACAATAATTTGCAAGAGGCATTGTGTATATTTCCCTGTTTTGTTACCACATGTTGAACTAAACCTTTAGAAAGAATGATTGTATGGAGGCATACTAACAAAATTGCGAGGGGGGACAATTGCCAGAAGATGTTCCTTTCTATGTCAATTGATGAAAACCCACAGTCTTGCAAATGTCTTAGGAGTGAGTTGTATTAGTGTTTTTACTATCAAGCCATTGCCAAAGATGAGAAACCACCAAAACATGAAGGAACCAGGAAACATTTTATTTTGCCTTCTATTGTGTGTGTAATAATGCCTGTTTACCAAAAATTAGCTAATTATTATTTACTCCAGAGGCGTACTAAATGCACAACTTAGAATGTCAATGAAAGTTTGTATAGTGCAATTTGGAACTAAAGAAACTTTTGTTTCAAGGAAAAAAATTGCAAATTGCAATGCCTGCTCGTATTAGTAACTTAAATATGGTGTGTCAGGCTCCATTGTGCCAAGGAGAAAGGCCTTGCTGATAAAATAAGTTCAATAAGTAAAAAATGTGTAATGTTGGGGGTAGGTGAGACTGAACCAAAACACCTTGAAATCTAAAATTACACATAAAATAGCAAAGAGAAAGTTTAGATAAGAAAACTTAAAGAAGAAGCCGAATACGTAGCTAAAGAGCCTTCATATTAGGGGTGAAATTCTATATAAAAGAAAAACGTGTTTCCTATAGGAAAATCTTTAAATTGATATTTTTTTAACTTTTATTAATTTTTCTGCATTTCTGAGTGTTCAAAATGCTCTACGCAATAAAAATTTCTGAATATATCTTTGAAATTTTTCACATAGGGTTTTACATAAATTATTAATAAATTGTGGTAGTTTTAGATAGAAAGCATTAATTGTTACTTAATTTTAAACTTGCCAATTATGAATAATTTGAAAAAAATTGTACATTTTGCATAATTTTTTTTCCATAATCGTTTATCATAGACAAACCATTATAATTATCATAGGCATACCGTGTTCTGTAGTTATGTTATAAAGGGGTAGATGCTCAAAATTTGCCAAATTTATAATAAAAAGTGTAATGCGAGGATAATTTATAACATACTAAACCTACAGTAAAAAGAGAAATATATAATTTTTGGCAAAAAGTATTATAAATAGAAGAATTAAATTTGGCCGGAGCTATAGAACCTAAATTTCTTTCAAATAATTTGGATAAAAGCTATGAATTTTAGCCCTTTTCACAGATGCATCCCCTAATGAACAAAAAGTAAAAAATAGAATATAATAAAATCTGCAATACTCGGGCTCCTTGTTGCCAATACCGGGACGTATATTCCAAATTTTATCATCTATTATTTATTAACGGGTTATTTCATTATACATAATAAAGTTTTAAGCTCGTAATCTATAAATAAAATATAATATGAATGAAACATAGAATCATACAATTCTGTAAGTAATATAATACTTTACTTGCTACTGGAAACCAGTAGTTACCCTTAGCTGGTAAACAGCTAAATACAAGAACTAAATTGACCGTGGGAAACCGAACGGTCAGGGTGCTGGTAACCAGCACTTACCTTATCCTTGCTATCTAACAGAATTTAATTCCTATTTTACTTTTAGTTCCTTGTTCTGTATTCAATTCTTATGTAAATCATTATTTCTCTTTAGGTTTTAATGTTTATGTGTTCTTAAACTTATAATATTAATACAAACTTTGAACTCTACTTTTTCTTAGTTCACTCAATATATTGGGCATTCACTTTAAGTATGTTTTTACTCTTATATTCTGTCACTGCTACACAACTAATACTACTTTTAAATATAATCCTTACTCGCTACTCTACATTTTACTATTTGTTCACTGCTTTCATTGTTTAATCTGGCATTTCATTGCTATTTATCACTCAATTTATACACCCATCAAACCCTTTTTTACCGTTCATCCCCTAATGAACATGTTGTCATTACTTTTTTCCAGCCCTCGTAAACTAAATTACAGTGAACAAGAAAATAATGGTTTAAGTAGACTGCTTCACTATACCCAGTAAGTTGATTTACGCCTTTAACTTTTGTTTAAAACATGTGGGACATTAGTTCAAATGTAATATCCTCTTAAATTGTATTTGTCGAAAAAAAACGAATTTTTTAAGAAAGGATGTTTCTTAAAAGAAACCGCTTTTACTATAGAGAATCTTGCAGGGAACACCTTTAATACAATTACATCATCTCTGAAGGAATATATTCAATGCTGCATCTTCCTGGATTACATTCTCCAGTCTGTTCTTCAATTAACGTTAGTTAAACATACCCGAGATACTCCTAGACTGAATATCTTCAGGAAATCAACCATGTCTTTCAGTAAGCAAGTTGATAGAATCCTTTACGGGCTACAAGGACACAGGAGTCCGGGGCAATTGAAACTTCACCAAAATAGCAGCAGTTCTCTTGTTGTCCAAGTAAATGTACCCCAAACACGGCGAGCTAAAGTCAAACACAGTTGTTCCCTTTGCACACCCAGGTGGCACTGAACAAATCACTCTAGTTACTTCATTGTTAATGCAAGCAGCATCTAACAGTACCAGCATCTGGCTAACTGTTTACTTCATGCTACAGTTGTCAGTTTGTATGTGGGATTTTTCATTCCCTTGGGATTTCCAGTTTCGTAAAAATATAAGAGCGAAACAGTAAAACAATTATTTTCTTGTTAAAGTACAAGAAAACAATATATATTGAACATCCCTTTTATGGACCCTGCAAAGTTCTAGGGCTTTGAGGTTTAGAAAAAGTGAACTCAGAAGTTTATAATTTACTGCATACCAGAGGTAAATCTTGCTCATTGAATTATTTCAACAGGTCTACTATAACGATAAACACAATATTAATGTCAGTAACAAAAACATCAGTAATAAAATATTTAATTGAATTAATCAAATGTGGAGTGGTTACACCGTAATATACACTTTAATATTAATTAATATCAATCTTTCAGAAAGCCACAATTGCTTTATTGGAAAGAAAACATTATTCCCTAATTTTAATATGCAATGAATGTCTTGTATAAATGATTTAACATATATATACAAGATGTTATATTTTGTTTTTATATGTGTCAGTAGCCAATATATTAAAAATTTAATGAAAAAGTATAATATAAAAATTACTAATGTCCCTGTTTTTATTACTCCACATACATATATTTTCTCTGGTATCCGCTCCACCATTATTATCTCTGTAGTTATCAGTTAGGCATGCATTTTTGAGGTAGATACTCAGAGAGAACGCGAAAATCATTTCCCTGATTCGTTTTTAGCTTCACTTAATTGTTGGCGAGAGTTTGTTTGTAACATTTTTGTTGAAGGCATTTTGATTTTAAATCTATTTTATCAAATTATTTGCATGTGTTTTATTTTTATTCTTTCTCAATTTCTGGATGATTTTTCCCCACAGTTCAGAATAACTATACTTTTGTCTTCTTTTTATTTCCTGATTCTTCTCTCCTAATCTCATTAGTGGAACTTTACTTTCACTCATTAAAAAATAAAAATGGTGGAACATCGATATTGTAAAATATCATTATTTAGATCAATGACAATATTTATAAATCAATAAAATAAATAATCTTTAACAGCACTATCTATAAGAATTCTAAAAATATCTAACATTTCTAGACCTAACCAAGATATCGAGATACGAATTGTGGAAGATGATAGAGGTAACTCCAGAAAATAAAGTGAAATGTTCGGTATATGTACTTGATTGGCCCTATGTTTTTTTTTTTCATTTATATGCTTCTCATTTTAAAAATTAAAATAATTTATTTTAAAAATGAGTAAAGATATAATTTTTATTTTTCTTAAAAATTAGCTTATTCTTCTATTCCATTCAGTGGTGCATAAAAATAAAATCATTAATTCAAGTCATGAAAATGGCCATGTTCTGTTAATTTACACATTTATCAGTTATCCATAAAGTGAAATATTCTAGATATTCCAAATGCTCTATAAGTAATTTTTCTGTTTAAATGTAAATGGCATCTTTTGCCATAGTTTATATCCTTTTCTTTTAATTGTACATAAGCCTGCAGACGCAGGTAAGATTTTTGACTTTTGCCCGTTCTGGTTAGCCGAGGTTAATCTTACTTGAGGTACCATGTTTTTTTTTTATTATTTTATTAATGTTTAACGTCCGTTTTAACTATTGAGGTACCGCAGGCTGTCGACACTGATGATACATGAAATGAAATGATAAATTGGGAAAGGATTTTTTTTAAAGGAAGAAAGCACTCCAGGCTTAAGTTTAGGATACCTCCCGGTATTTGCCATTTATGAGAACTAAGGAAAACCTGGGAAAAAATCCCAATCAGGGAGGGCAATCCTGATGGGAATCGAACCACAGACCTCCCGCTCACAAGTCCGCGCCTAACGACCTCGGCCACCTGTGGCGGTAAGTACCTCTGTCAGTAGTAGTAGTAGTAGTAGTAGTAGTAGTAGTAGTAGTAGTAGTAGTAGTAGTAGTAGTAGTAGCAGTAGTAGTAGTAGTAGTAGTAGTAGTAGTAGTAGTAGTAGTAGTAGTAGTAGTAGTAGTAGATCTTGATTCTTCTAGTTAGTTTGTTGTAAATTGTTTTACTGCTAAGCTCTTTTCAATGATTAAATGACTTCTGAAGCTTTCAAACCCTATAGAAACTAAAATAAGAATAGTATGAAAACGTACATTTCTAAAATGAAAATGAAATTATTAGATTGTCTTATAAGAAATGTGGGATATTTTTGTAAGATTTTAATGGTTTTCTTTTGTTTGATAATGTCATTTACGGAATGCCATGGTTATTGTGTATATTGTGAACTTATTTAAGTCCTCAATCATAAAAATGAAGGTAACAAAGTGTGATATTAGAGTTCTTATAAAGCACTACAAGAAACAACATTATAAAGCTGCTGTCGCGGCTTGAAGAATATGTGAAGTGAAAGGAGAAGGTGTCGTTGTGAGCGTGCAGCACAACGATGGTCCCAGCGTTTCAATAATAGAGAAGAAAACACTAAAGAGTCACCACATTCCTGGAAGAATATTTAAAATGCAAAGTTTTGGAAGAAAATCCCCCAAAAATACTCATAGGCTTCAGAAGAACTTGGTGCATCAAAAGATGTCATACATTTCCATATTAAGGCACTTAAATTATAATATAGAAGTAGTAGATCTGTACATCATGAATTGACACCTGAACAGACCTAAAGCAGAGTGAATATCTGTAGTCAGCTTATCGCAAATGCTATGGAAGATAGATCAGGAGAATTGTCACTTAAACCGGGTATTACAGCAACCCTGCACCTCAAAACAGTGACCCGATCCCCGTCAGATATAAAAATCATTGCTAAACAAAATCGGTTGGGCACCAAAATAATGTGAATTTTGAAAGTGTTTCACAGGAAAGTTTTTCAAACAGGCTTGCAGTCGATGCAAATATTCATTCTCAACAACTAGAACTAGTTTGCGAAGTTTTGAAACAGGGATACCCAGCATTAATTAATCAAAATAGAGTCCTTCTAGCACCAGGACTTAGCGAAACCCTACACTGCTCGAACAACAATGAATAAAGTCCGGAAATTAGAAGGACTCGAACTGCTACCACACCCAGCATATAACCCTGATCCTGCGCCTTCTGATTCATTTCCTGCATGGAAGAAAGTTCGAAAACATTGAAGCCATAGAAGCCATAGATACAGAAATACCATCGTGAGATAACAAACCTCACTGAAAGATGGTTTAAGACTATACGTGATTGAATGAATATTTATCGCCCGTTTTTGCTACAGAGGGACCACAGGCGATGGACTCTGATGATAAATGAAATGAAATGAAATATAGGGAAAAGATTTATTTTTAAGGAAGGAAACGTTCCAGGCCTAAGTTTAGGGTACCTTCCCGGCATTTGCCATTTGTGAGGACTGAGTAAACCTGGAAAAAACTCCAGCTCAAGAGTCCGCGCCTAAACGACCTGGGCCAACCTTGGCGGTAAGACTATATGTAAAATACAATGAAAATTACTTTGAAAATTAGATTAATTTCTTAATAGAATACGTTTTAAATAAAATGTCACTAAAACCGACATTACTTATGAGACAGTATATATATTTTAAACACATTGTTAAAGGTTACACAAAACTCAATACTGGGCAGTAATATAAGGTTTAACATTATTAATAGCTTATTATTTACCAAAAATTGTTTTTTAAAGATGAAAGTTCTGATCAATTCCCTAAATCACGAGAGGAAAAACGCGTAGACAAACATACAAGCAATTCGATATTTTTTATTTCCTAACAGTAGGTTTATAATTGCTGCAATGCTTGTCATACAATAAGCATAGGTTAGGAATATGAGGGTAACACTGTAAAGGAACTACTGCTGTTTAAATAGTTCTTCCTTATCGTTGCACGGCCCTCCTGGAACCTAATGGCCTCTGCTATACATATGGAGTAGGGGAACGGAATACAAACGTTGTGCAAGGGTAAGTGTGGCCAGCAAACAAGCAAGTGGCAAGTTAATGATAATCAGTTAAGGACGGAGTAAATAAACTGCTCTTTACCTACCAAACAATCTGAAGATTGAACTCAAATGTATGGCATCCATTAGTTCAGCAAATGGCGTTCTGCACTCAGTTTTGGATGAGCCAAAGCTGACGACGCTCTTGAATAAGGAAATATTTAATTGCAGGCGTGCTACAAAGAACATACCAAAAGCTTTGCAGTTACATTTCATGTAATATCCAGAAGTAAAATAACAAATGAGGTACATATTAACTTCAGGAAAGCATCACATAAAAATAAGATTCCAGAAGCATAGAATTTTTTTCACAAAAGCATTCATCGTTGTTACGAGAATTTCTATGTTTTCTTCTATGTATTCTACAATATTGCTCTTTCATCGCCATTTTTTTAACCGTCTGTGGTGCTTCAGTATAAAAACGGGCGTTAAACACAACTCATAAAATAATCCCCATTTTATCCTTATTTTTCTTATGTTTATGTTATATGTTGCATTTCTTATATATATATATTTTTTTTTTCTTTAAGCCCAGCCATGACTGAATTTATGTAAAATTTGTCCAAAAATCAAATGTTTTGCTTTATACACAAAGATCATAGCTAACAGCATTATATCTTCATATAAGTTTTTTTTTTTTAATTTTGAATTCTTTACAAACATTGGTTTCTTTCGTTGTTGTTGATTAGTGTTTAAAGTCCGCTTTTACTACTGAGGCATCACAGACGTTGGACACTGATGATATGTGAGATGAAATAATAAATTGGGAAAGGGGTGTGGTTTTTTTTTTAAGGAAGGGAACATTCCAGGCCTAAATTTAGGGTATCTATCCGATATTTCTCATAACAGTGGTTTTCAAAACTCAAACTTTACATAGTACGAGGGTTGTTCAATAAAATAATGTTACTTTTTTTAAACACGTTCCTCTACTAATTTTCATAATTTTAGTGATTTTTCTCAAAGTGGTCCCCGTTGACAACAAAGATTATCCCAGTATTTCTGCAGTTTTCAAAGACATGCTGGCAACCATTTTGACGGATCGTTCAAAATCGCTTCCGCTGCTTCTGACGATGGAAAATGCCTCACACGAAGGCGTTTCTTCAGTTTGAGGAAAAGAAAAATGTCACATTGAGCTAAATGTGGACTATCTAAAGAGGATGAGGGACAGACTTGACATTGCTTTTGTGAAATATTCAGCATCACAATTTACAAATGTGGCCGTGCATTTTCGTGTTGGTACATAATCCATCTTGCTGCACGGAAATGTGGACATCTCTGTATATATTAATTATTACCACCACGGGTGGCAGAGGTTAAGGCGCGGACTCGTGAGGTCTGGGGTTCAAATCCCGCCAGGACCGTCCTCCCTGACTGAGGTTTTTTCCAGGTTTTCCTCAGTCCTCATTAATGCCGGGGAGGTATCCTAAACGTAGGCCTGGAACGTTTCCTTCCTTAAAAAATACTTTCCCAATATATCATTTCATCTCATTTATCATCAGTGTCCACCGCCTGTGGTGCCTCAGTAGTAAAAACGGGCGTTAAACACTACTAAACTATATCTCTGTATTATTGCGCTGTTGCACTGTGTGTGTGTGTGTGTGTGTGTGTGTGTGTGTGTGTGTGTGTGTGTGTGTTTAGGGACGAGATGCTGTAAATCATTTCTTGAATATGAACAAGTGAGATAATCATAGATTTCTCAGCCGAGCAACCATTTTTCCTTTTTTAACACAGTTGAAATGATGTATCCAAATTAATTACAGTAATTACTTTCGAAAGAAACTTTGCATTTTCTTGTAACATTTTCAACTGGATGCAAACCTTTGTTCGGGAAACAGCAATACTGGAACCCCCCTCACAGTGCACAATCACGTCTCATGGGGTGTAACCAGCGATATTTTCAGAATTTCTGAATGTGTTATTTATATTAATCGAGAATCCTCTCTCACAATGACAGCAGCGGCGTTAATGCTAACTTCCGAAAGAGCAAAACTAGAGCGCCTTCCTTTGAAATTTATTGCCCCCCCCCCCCTTTAAACAATTTAAACAATCTAGGAACTGTGTTACAGAGCAGAAAAAAACTTTGCATATCCCTCTGTAACGAAGATTGTTGAAGATTTGTTGAGACAAAAGGCAGAATTTCAGAGCAACATATTGTTCGTCGCTCGTAATCTCCATTTTGCTGTATAGGGAACTGAAAATGTTTCAACTTGTACATCTCATAGCAGGTATCTAAAATGACTATGCAGTAAGCTATCAAAATGTTGTAAAGCTACATTTTATTGGGAGAAAGTATGACTAAAATAATATGATCATTATTAATTGAACAATCCTTGTACAAAAAGAAAATATTCTTCTTAAAAATATATCAACATTTGCCAAAGGGTTTCGTTTAATATGTTTAAATTTACATTAAATGTTATATTGTTTATTATTGTACCAACATGACCACGTTAAGCAATGAATAGCCAGATAACACACGCATTGTAATACACTGCTTCCTGAAGAATGTTCTCTACACTATATTTATATTCACTTTTGGTCAAATTTTTTGTGGATGTCATCAAATGTACAAAATATTATACATATTACATAGACGTTTTAAAATGTAATTATAATTCCTGGATATTCTAAACTTCGTTTGTGTGGAACAATTTTTATAATAAAGATAATTATTTTAAAATTTAAGAATTAATAACTTTATTTCTTACTGTTTGTCAATATTACTCATTTAAGCTAAAATTTCATAATAATATAGCTAATGATTAGTTTAAGAGTTTTATATCCGGTCATGGCTGCTCTTCATTTCGTTCTTTTCTATATTTATTGATATATTCTTTCATTCATATCTTAATCCATTCTTTTTTCAAAGTTTTAATTCTTATTGGCTTCCTGTTTTTTTTTTTTTTTTTTTTCTAGCTTTATACTTTCTTTGTCACATTTTATTTTATCCATATATCCACGTTTTCTCTTCCTCTGTGTCTCTCTTTCTCATACATTATTTTCTCTTTCTCTTTCTTGCTCTTAAAATTGTCATAATTTATCTGATTAATGTTCGATGGTGGGTTACGACCTCTTTAGCAGTTTTGTTGTTTCTCTTCAAATCATCTACTATTCTCTATATCTTACTTTCTCTTTTGCTCTCTTGTAGTATAATGAGGGGTAGCAGGTATAAAAAGGAGTATTGACTGCTATATACTATCACCGTAATCTTTCGCAACCCTATCACTGTCATCACCAGTTCTACTTTCTCTTATAATTCTATTTACAAGGAGGAATTTGTTATTCTTTCTCTTTCCGTTATTTTCTTTTACTTTCTATCTATTTTTGTTCTTCTTTTTATATTAATATATATATATATATATATATTCTTATTGTATCTAATTTACTGCCATGGGTGACCGAGGTCGTTAAGGCGCGGACTCGTAAACGGGAGATCTGGGGTTCGAATCCCACCAGTGCCGTTCTTCCTGACTGAGGTTTTTCCCAGGTTCTCCTAGTCTTCATAAATGGCAAATGCCGAGGAGGTGCCCTAAACTTAGGCCAGACTCATTGCCTTCCTTAAAAAATCCTTCCCCAATATATAATTTCATCTCATGTATCATCAGTGTCCACCGCCTGTGGTGCCTCAGTAGCTAAACGGGCGTTAAAAAGTATATAATTTTTTTGCCTCTTCTCCTTTACCTTTTTATTTCTATGTTCATGTTTTTTATGTATTTGTGTTCATTCTTCCCATTTTTTTTTTCTTTTTCCTTTACTTTGTCCTCTTTCTTGCCCAGTCTTGCCCTGTCTTTCATATAAGGAAATACTTGCGTCCCGTCTGTAACATCTGTTCAGGAACCTGTTGCAAGTTTTCATTGAAACCTTTTGAACCATGGAGGATCGATAAAGCAATATGAATGAAGAAGGTCGAGGGAGAAAGAGTCGGTGAAACTGTATGTGGTATCAAAACACGCGTAAGCGGAAAAATCTGTTTTCCCCGTATTCCAAGACCTTTGCTAGTATTTTTATTGAAATGAAGAGGACACGACTCGTGCACAAGAAATATTTTACTGTATTCAGAATACTATAAGAGCTTTGGTCTGGCATTCGGGAAGTCCCGAGTTCAAATTCCTTCGGGCCGACAATATTGACCTTGGGATTTTTGTGGTTTTCCTCTGGTCACTAAGGCAAGCTGGGATTGGTATTTCCTATCCATGAATTTACCGCTGTCCAACTTCATATTATTTTATTTCACGATTCACTTCTAGATTTCAGGGTAGAAAGCATCAAGTAAGTTGACTGGTGCTGTGCGGCGTGCCGTAAGGTTTGCGCCCCGAGAAAGTTGGGGCACTGGCTTCTGACAGGGTTCTGTTTCACACGCTTCGAGTATTATCAGATGGTACAGGCCTGCTAGCATCTCGGGCTAACCATGTAGAAAACGTTAAGAATCCTACCTACGTTCATATATCATCTCCCGGGTATAACTCATTTCATTCTATCCTCCAGAAGGATAGGTAGGTAGGTAGGTAGGTAGGTAGGTAGGTAGGTAGGTAGGTAGGTAGGTAGGTAGGTACGTAGGTACGTAGGTAGGTAGGTACAAAAGATATCGTCAGAGCGATTATGATGCCAAAGCATATTTCTTTTTAAATTTCTAACACCAACATTGTTACAGGATGTGAAGAAAGGATTTTACGTCTTATTTCACCATTGTACTTTAATGAATGCTTATTTGCATAAAACTTCGCAAATGATTGTGTACAAAATGGTTCAACGCAAACTCTTGTATCTAAAATATATTGGTAGGACTGACATAAAATATTACACATCACTTAAGGGTGCCCAAACTATTCACAGTGATCACTTTCTGTTAATCAGCATCGTCGTGAGAGAAACCTTGGTACAAACAGAAAACATGACAACTTTAATACTAATACTATAGGGAAAATGTATTTAATTTATTTAGCTGAAACTTTGTAAATCCCTAAACTCAGGCAAAAAGTATTAATCATTTGACTTACGGAATTAAATGAAAAATAAATACTAAACTAAAAAGCAAATAAAGAAATGACGTATTTGCCTGTGCTGGATCTTCATGGTGATCTGCAGTATCGTATTTTTTCAAAAATAAGAAGCTTGTTTAATTTTCTGTTTTTTCTTTATTTTCCACACAATTTTAAAAACTCTATTCTGGTTTAAATATAATTTTTGTATCACCACGACAATGAGTTTGTTTTTATAACTGAGGTTATTAACTTAAGTAAAAGTGTGTTCTGCCCATTGTTTTCAGAGTATCAAAATATGAACACCCTATCTGTCGCATACGCAAAAGAAATGGAACCTAAAGTGCAACCAGCCATAGTATTGAATGTTGTAAGATACCCGAAATGTTTTAACGAGTTCTAATTAAATCAAACACTCAAGAAATATTTGAATTTAATATATAGAGATGAAAAAGCATTATTTCCAATTCCCTCCAACCGTGGAGTATGCAATGTTAATAAAATGGCAGGCTGTGTAGAGTTGACCAGAGGAATACTGAATGATAGCTCAAATTCAGGAACATCCTGAATGGCTTGATAATATGTTATGGATTGGCGAAGCATATTTCCATCTCAACATTGGCATAAACATTTGGTCTTCCAATAATCCAGATTCTGTCATTGAACATCGCGATTTAAAAGTTACTGTTTGGTGTGGTTTTATAAGTATTTATAATAAGACCATACTTTTTTGAAATGGGGCCACAATACTATTACAATAAGTTGTCAAAATACTTAATATCTAAAATTTATGGTATATTGGTTTAAAAAAATCGTAACTTGAAAAATATTATATTCATAGAATATATGGTGACTCATCACATCTTTCACAATTAAAAGAATAACATTTTTGCTAATGGTCTTATCAATGAGCACGTTTGTACAA